>VZQC01005840.1:790983-801057 GCA_009823505.1 Rhizomys pruinosus
TGTCTGAAAAAGACAAAAAAAAAAAAAAAAAAAACGCACCGACTGCTCTTGCAGAGGACCCGGGTTCAATTCCCAGCACCCATATGGTGGCTAAGAACCATCCTTAACTCCAGTTCCAGAGGAATCTGACGCTGTCTTCTGACCTCTGTGGCATTGCACGACACTACATACAGATAGTACACTCATATATCTAAAAAATAATAAATAAAAATATTTAAAAAACAAAAACAAAAAACAGGTGACTGGGAACCAGTGAGATGGGTCAGTGACTAAAGGTCAAGTGTGTCAAGTTTCACAATCTGAGTGTGGTTCCCAGATCCCACAGTGGAAGGAGAGAACCAGCTCCCAAAGATAGCTCTGGCTTCTGCACCGGGCCACCGCCCCAGACCCCAACTCCCCATGCACATGCACAAAATAAAATAAACAAATGTAAAAAAAAAAATCATCTGAAATTTGTGTGTGTGTGTGTGTGTGTGTGTGTGTGTGTGTGTCTGGGTGCTCACAGAGGCCAGAAATGGCATCAGACACCCTGGAGCTGGGGTTACAGCTCTATATGAGTAAAAAACCTTGGCTCTGGTTCAGTTCTCAGCACCCACATGGTAGCTCACAACCATCTGTAACTCCAGTTCCAGGGATCCAATGCCCTCCTCTGGCCTCCGTGGCACTACATGGCGCATAGCCAAAACACTCATACACATAAAAAACCAAATAAATAAAAATACCAAGCAGGTGAGGTAATACCAGAGAAACGGGATCCTTCAGAATTCTTAGAATCATTAATAAAATAATTTAAGAATGGATTCAAATGAAAGGAAGCTTGAGGACTGTTTATTAAAGAGAAAAACCTCAGGCAGGTAAGGTACACTCAGCAGCAGCTGCCTGGAAAACAAAGGAGAGACATGGAAGACACATTGAGATATTAGTTTTTCAAATCCTGTAAAACTTTTGGCTTATGACAAGGAATTCTAATCTTTTAAGCATGTCCCTCCACCCCAGACAACTTATAAGACTTTTGTTTATGAAAAGGTTCTAATTTTACTTCTAACAAAAGAAAAAAGTCATGCTGTTTGATTTACTAGCATGAAGGTCTGCCATAAGGTGGGGACTTCATAGTGGGGAGAGGGAAATTTAGAGAAACAGTAAGGAACCCCAAAATATCTGAAAAAGCATACTTAAGTTCTGGCCAGTGTCCCAAAAAGGAAATAGAAAAAATAAAACCTGCCCCTTTCTGAGTCCCTGGTAACCCCATGGAAGCTTGAAGGGACTGCACTGGGAGGCAGAAATCCTGGGAAGAAAAAGTATATCTCATTAAAGGAATATTTGTTAGCATGACTTAAGGTGAGCCCACCTTCCTAAAGGTGGTCTCTCCCTCCTGAGGAGTGGTTCAGTGGCCAGGCGATTGCCCCACCCAACTGGAATGTTACATTTCTACCTGAGGCACAGATTCCATTCTCTTTGCCAGAAGTTTTCCCTTTATTGGCCTTTATGGCTACTCTAACTCCTGGGTCTGGGGAGATCTTTGCCATTCAAGCATGAGGACTGTGATAAGATTCCTAGCACTAAAAAAGGGGTGTTGGTGGTGGTGATGAAGCTGGGTGTGCCTGTAATCTCAACTCTGCGGAACAGAGACAGGAGGATCCCTGTGGTTTGCCATCCAGGTAGTCTAGGCAAATTGGTTAACACTCGTACTGGTTAGTTTTTGTCACAAACTAGAGTTATATGGAAAGAGGGAACCTCGACTGAGGAATTTTTTTCCATCAGACAGGCCTGTGCGTATATCTGTGGGGACATTTTCTTGATTGCTAATTGATGTTATAAAAGCTCAGTCCGGGGCTGGAGAGATGGCCTAGCGGTTAAGAGCGCCGACCGCTCTTGCAGAGGACCCGGGTTCGATCCCCAGCACCCACATGGCGGCCGAGAGCCGTCTGAGACTCCAGTTCCAGGAGAACTCCAGTTCCAGGGGAATCCGAGACCCTCTTCTGACCTCCGCGGCATTGCACGACATGGGTGCACAAACCTGCATGCAGACAGTACATTGATACACATACCGAAATAAATAAAAATAATAAAAAAAAAATTAAAAAGCTCAGTCCACTGTGGGCAGTGCAATCCATGGAAAGATGGGTTGGGGCTGTATAAGAAGAGTAGCTAAGGGGCTGGGAAGATGGCTCAGCAGATAAAAGCACTGGTTGCTCCCACAGAGGACCTGGGTTCAGTTCCCAGCACCCACAGTGTGACTACAACCATCCATAACTCCAGTTTCAGAAGATCTGCTGCCCTCTTCTGACCTCTGAAGGTAGTGCATGACATGGGTGCAACATATACATGCAGGCAATGCACTCATACACATAAAACAACAGGGGCTGGAGAGATGGCCTAGCGGTTAAGAGTGCCGACCGCTCTTACAGAGGACCCGGGTTCGATCCCCAGCACCCACATGGCGGCTGAGAACCGTCTGAAACTCCAATTCCAGGAGAACTCCAGTTCCAGGGGAATCCGACACCCTCTTCTGACCTCCGCGGCAGTGCACGACACGGGTGCACAAACCTGCATGCAGACAGTACATTCATACACATAAAGAAATTAAAAAAACAAACAAACAAAAAACAACAACAAAAAATAAGTAAAATATTAAAAAAGAAAAAAGAAAAGTCTTTGAGCAACCCAGAGAAAGCAAGCCAGTATGCAGCATTCCTCCAGGACCTCGGCTTCAGTTTCTGCCTCCAGGTTCCTGTTCTGAGTTCTTGCCCTGACTTTTCTCAGGGATGGATTGTGATCCAGGAGTTGTAAACTGAATTAAACACTTTCCTCCCCAAGTTGCTTTTGATCATGGTGTTAATCACATCAACAGAGAAGTAAAATAAAACAACACCCAAGGTTGACCTCTGGCCTCTACAGGGAATCTTGACATACTCAGAAGGATATTAGCAGATATACCAGGACTTTTGAGGCAGGAAAGAAAGGGAAATTAGGGGGACATGGGAAGGTAAAGGGGCCCTTGCCCTGGAGTGTGGTTCTTTCTAATAACCCACATGCTTAAAGCTATGTTAAAATGCCTTCCTAGCCGGCCGTGGTGGCTCACGCCTTTAATTCTAGCACTCCGGAGGCAGAGGCAGGTGGATCTTTGTGAGTTCAAGGCCAGCCTGGTCTACAGAGTGAGTTCCAGGACAGCCGGGGCTACAGGGAGACCCTGTCTCAAAAAGACCCCCCCAAAATGCCTTCCTAATAAACTTCAAATCTGCATTATTTTGACTCATCCTGAAATTCTTTTCTGCCCCGAAGTCAAGAATCCCTTAGTGGAGCTCTCTGAAAAGAATTCCTCTGCTTACTATTGGCTGCATGCGGAGTGGTGTCTCTAACCCATCTCCCACTAGTGCGGATGCGATGAAGAAGCTGAATAATTTTGTGCCTGATCTAGTGAGAAGAATCTGGAGCTCAGGGAATAATCCAGAAGGAAAGAGAAAAGAAAGAATGCAGCAGGAGAGGTTGGAGTAAGAATAGTAGAAATGGATGAGGGGCTCCCTGAAGGATGTTTAATGTTCTACTCTACATTTTTTTCTCCTACGCATTTGGTAAAGTCTGCATTAACTACAACATAAATGTACGTGGTTCTAATAAAATCTGGAAAATGATAAATAAATGTCATTTATTGGCTATTTAGTAAGGCCCGGACACTGTACTAACATAGTTATACTATTTATGTGTCAGTAACCTAGGAAGACATATATTGTGAGGGTTACAGAGATTAAGATACTCACACAAGAGCACACAGCCAACATACCACAGTTAAGACTTAAAACCAGGGGCTGGAGAGATGGCCTAGCGTTAAGAGCGCCGACTGCTCTTAGAGAGGACCCGGGTTCAATTGCCAGCACCCACATGGTGGCTGAGAACCGTCTGTAACTCCAATTCCAGGAGAACTCCAGTTCCAGGGGAATTTGACGACTTCTTCTGACCTCCGCGTGCATTGCACGACATGGGTGCACAGACCTACATGCAGACAATTCATATAAATAAATAAACAAATAAATTTTTAAAAAGTTAAAAAAAAAAAAAAAGACTTAAAGCCAGAACCCAGGCTCTTTTCATTGCACTACACAGTTTTCCTGCAATTCTCCTTGTGCCATCCAAGAACTGGCCAGCATGGAGTAATGAAGAGTTAATTCTATGCCAGTGTTTGCTCTATGTGTATTTTACCAAATTGATAAATGTCACACCCATGGCAGAATAATTTTCTTGCACCTAAAACATCAAATGTTGGGGTGGTTGCATGGGAAAGTAGCAGAAGTGAAGAATCAGTGGTTCCTTGTAGCAACTACAGAGTTTGTAATTTCACGGGATTGCATATTAGAAATTGTCTAATTCTACGTCCACGATTTCTGGACTTCAAAAAGACAGCAGGAACTTAAGAGACTGCAAGATAAAAGAGTTCGCAGAAAGGCAGACTGGAGTGAGGGTTTAAACACAAAATGGCCTTCAGAGAGCCCTTCAAGCTAAGCCGCCAAATCTCTTGGGGGTACTGTAGTAGCTGAAATGTTCTTTAGGGCCACACACCAAGTTCAACTCTAGGCACCACTGAGCAACCGTGGACTCTTGAAGCTCTCCCGGTCTTCACCTGCAAAACGCCGGGCTTGCACGGTTCCGGAGCGCTTCTGGAACAGGATCCCTACATGCCTCCGCGCGTGTCCTAGTGCTTCTGAGCTGAGACTGGGAGGGAAAAAGCAGGAAAGTGGGGCTTGCTGCAAAGGGGCGTGGGACAGGGCGCACTGTAAAGCGAGCTGGACCGGGCAACAGGGTTAGCCACCTGCTGGCTTCCAGGGTCTGCAATGAGCTTCCCCGGGCCGGGTCTCCTGGCCTTGTCTTCAGGTGTGGGAGACTTCTATCCTCCAGCCCCGGCGCTTCCGCCGCCCCACCTGGCGAGACAGAGCAGCAGGATATCTCCCCAGAGCCTGCGCACTTATTTCCCTCTCCAGGCCTTCCACAGGCCAAGGGCTCGGGCAAGGGGCGGTGGCGCGGGGCCCTCCTCTCTCAGCCCCACTTCTTCCCCGGGACTCCGCCCAAGAGGGCGGGGCTCCGGCAAGGGGGCGGTGCCGCCGGGCCCTCCTCTCTCAGTCCTCTCTTCTTTCCACCGGGACTCCGCCCAAGGGGCCGGGGCTCCGGCGAGGGGGCGGTGGCCTCGGAGCTGGCGGCGGTCTCGGCGGTCTCGGTGCTGACAGCGGCTCTCCGCCCCCGTGGCCTGCCACGTCCCGCACGTAGCGCTGTCCACGGCACGGAGCTGCAGGCTAGCGCCGGGGTCCGGCTCCTGCAGCGCGGCTCGGCATGAGGCTGGCGCGGCTGCTGCGCAGAGCTGCCCCGGCGCCCCCGGGCCTCGGGCCGCGCTCCTCCGGCTCCGGTGCCAGCCGCAGCCTGGCCTCTGCCTCGGGCTCCGGGCCGGCTTCGGAGGGCGGCGTTCCTGGCCAGGTGGACTTCTACGCGCGCTTCTCGCCGTCGCCGCTCTCCATGAAGCAGTTCCTGGACTTCGGTGAGGGCGGCCCGGGCCTCGGGCCTTTGTGCGCAGTCCGGGCCCTCCCGGGCGCACCCCTCCTCCCTCCAATCGCCTCCCCTTGCGCCCCGGGTGCTTCCTTCCTCCCTGGAGGGTGCGGGTGCTGGCAGACTGGGTCGGTAACTCGGAGAATGTCTTCCGTGAGGGTGAACAACAAAGGAGGAGGGCGGCGTGTCGCCGCCTGCAGCGCACGTGTGCAGGTGGCCCCCGGGACCAGATCCCTTCCTGGGTGCCAGGCCGGAGCACGCGCTGCTGGGAGGGTGGCGTGGACTCCGCTGAGACAACGATTCGTGCAATCACACGACTGTCAAAGAGTGGCCTGAGATAGGAAAGCAAGTTCCTACTGGCCTAGTGTTTGTTTAGCGTGCTTTCCTTGCAGTGGCTTGTGTTTACCCCAGCAGCAAGTTCGTTTCATCTGCAGTGAGTCAGTCAGTCTCCAGCACTTGTGAGGTGCAGGAGACCGGAGGCTGTGGTGTTCACCACCAAGCAGCAAGATTTTTGTCTGCGTGTGACAGATTGTCGCAGGAACTACACAAGTAGGCATTTGACTTTGGGAACGCTGACGGGGAAAGGAAAAGTTCTGAATATTCACTCCAATATTAAAGTCCTAAAATTTTGGAATAGAAGTTATCTTCAGCATTGTGTTGTCAGGTCATAACAGGTCATGTTAGCAGGCTTAAGAGATAACACGTGGCTGGCAGCTTTATCTTCAAACTGTGGTGTGGCAGGTGCCAGATGGATTTCCCCCCTTTTTGAGAGGGCGAGGTAGGGGTGTTCACCTTGTCCTAAGTATACCATTAAACCTTAGAAGATGTTTTCCTTCAATACCACTCCTGCTATTAACAAGTAGTTCTTGCTCAAGTTTCATCTGCTAGAATAGGAGCATTGAATTAGTTTCAAATGTATTGCTGAATATTCTGCTAAACATCTGGATATAGCAGTGGAGGAAGGGCCAGGTGACTCTCCAGAAATCTGGCAATTAACCCGTCCTTCTTGATTGCTGAAGAGATATTGGTAGTCTTCCCCTCTGCTGGTGATTGGCATTTGTGGTTCTCTGTGAAACTGGTGAAACCTTGGCATGCAAGGGTCAAAATTTCCCTGGCTTAGACAGGCATTCACTATAGGGTAGCAGCAATGGGGTGTACAGAGTAGGATTTTTCCCAGTTTGACCGATAGGTTCTGAGCCTCACCGTCTTCAGTTTATTTTAGTTCTAACAGACTGTAGAAGTGGAAGTAACGGGTATAGAAGAGTTCCTTAAGTTTTGTACTAAGCCATTGGCATACTGTCATAGTTTCAGGGTAACTTTAGAGACCAGTTGTCTCTGCCTCTCCCCCTCAGGCCTGGACATAACTTTGCTTCCTAGTCCTTTCTTACTGTGGTAATTCTACCTTTCAGGCCTTTCAGCTGAGCGGAGCTCCCTCTTCCTTCTTGTCGCTCCTACTTACTGCTTTCCCTGCTGCGTTTGGTTTCAGGATCTGTAAATGCTTGTGAAAAGACCTCATTTATGTTTCTTCGGCAAGAGTTGCCTGTTAGATTGGCAAATATCATGAAAGAAATAAGCCTGCTTCCAGATAACCTCCTCAGGACCCCGTCGGTACAGTTGGTGCAAAGCTGGTGAGATTCTCATCTTTTGTTTACAAGTGTCAATAGTAGACCTGTGGATTTTCGTACAAGGTTAAAGCAAATGCTCTTGTATTCTTCAGTAGATTCTTTTTGTTTGTCTGTTTAAAAAAATTTTTTTTTCAGTAGATTCTTTTTTGGTCTTTTCGAGACAGGGTCTCCCTGTAGCCCCAGCTGTCCTGGAACTCACTCTGTAGACCAGGCTGGCCTTGAACTCACAAAGATCCACCTGCCTCTGCCTCCTGAGTGCTAGGATTAAAGGCGTGCACCACCACACCCAGCTGCAGTAGATTCTTAAGACAATTAACAGTGTTTCTGTTGCTGCTGCTGCTCTGTGTGTGTGTGTGTGTGTGTGTGTGTCTGAAAGTGTGTAAGCTTCTTTTCTGAATACTGGACTTCATTAAAACTTGGTTTTGCCAAGTGTGTGGGCATGCCTTTAATCCCAGCACTTTTGGGGGTAGGGGTGCTCAGAGGCAAGTGTGCGGGGGCATGTGCACAGGGTCAGTAACATCCCGGGGACCATGTCAGAGATGCAAATCCATGAAAATCCATTTATTCTATGTAACAGGCAGCTTATATAGGTTTGGGGTGGGCAGCAGCCACATCGCATGACATCACCTCCCAATGGCCAATTGTAGACCTCCACATCATCACACATCATCCCAGCTTGTAGGGCAAGTTCAGAAAATGAGATTGTTGACAAGCAAGCCAACCCATTACTTCTGAGTTTGTGCTAGCTGCAAACAAAGCGTGCTCTGCATCCTTCGCTCTGCCTAGTGTGCTAAGCACACCCTCAAGATATGTCTGAGTCTCCAGGCGTGGTAGGGTACACCTTTAATCCCAGCACTCGGGAGGCAGAGGCAGGCAGATCTTTGTGAGTTCAAGGCCAGCCTGGTCTACAGAGTGTGTTCCAGGCCAGCTGGGGCTACAGGGATACCCTGTCTCGAAAAGACACACACACACACATACATACATACACACACACACACTATTTCTATTTCTATTTTTATTTCTATTTCTATTTATGTCTGAGTCCAGGATTTCTGTCTCACATAAGTGGGAGCTTTGTGAGTTTGAGGCCAACCTGGTATACATAGCAAGTTCCAGGCTAGCCCTGGCTACATAGTGAGACAAAAACCAAAACCAGCCAAATGAAACCCCCCCCCAAAAAAAAAAAACCCTCCTTGGTTTTGAGAAAACTAATCAGGTCTACACAGAAATAAAGATATTACATTTTTAATTTAATTTTTATTTTATGTGTATGAGTGTATTGCCTGTATATGTATAAGTATACCTGTCTTCTACAGTGCCTGCAGAGGTAAGAAGAGGTTGGATCCCCTGAAACTGGAGTTACAGACAGTTGTTAGCTGCTGTGAAGATGCTGGGATTTGAATCTGGGTCATCAGCAAGAACATAACCAATGAGCCTTCTGTCTAGCCCAAAGATACTACATTTTTTTAAAACTGTATTTTTAGGGGCTGGAGAGATGGCTCAGCGGTTAAGAGTGCCGACTGCTCTTGCAAAGGACCCAGGTTCCATCCCCAGCACCCACATGGAGGCTGAGAACCATCTTTAACTCCAGTTCCAGGGGAATCCGACGCCCTCTTCTGACCTCTGGCAGCATTTGCATGACACAGGTGCACCAACCTACATGGAGCCAGTACACTCATACACATTAAAAAATAATAAATTAAAAAAACTGTATTTTTATTTTATATGTTCATTTTTGCTTGCATGTGTATAAACTGCACAATTTGCATGAAATGCCTGTGGAGGACAGAAGAGGGGGTTGGATCCTCAGAAACTGGAGTTGTGGACAGTTGTAAGCTGCCATGTGGGTGCTGGGAACCAAACCCTGATCCTCTGGAAGAGCAGCAGGTGCCCTTAACTGCTGAGCCATCTCTCCAGCCCCTCAGATACTAAATGTAGGATTTATGTTGCCCTATCTGTAGAAGTGTTACATTGTAAAGAGAATAGTATCAGATGTTGGCAGCTGTATATTTGTTTCCTTTTTTTTTTGTCTTTTTGAGACAGGGTCTACCTGTCAGCTGTCCTGGAACTTGCTTTGTAGACCAGGCTGGCCTTGAACTCACAGAGATCCGCCTGCCTCTGCCTCTGCCTCTGCCTCTGCCTCTGCCTCTTTCTCCCAAGTGCTGCCTCTTTCTCCCAAAAGTGTGTGCCACCGTGCCCAGCTAGTAACTCATTTTACTGGTGAGGAAGCTGTGACACTAATGGCCCTTTGCCTCAGGCATTAGCACTGGTAGCCGAGTTCTGGAGTTTAAGCTCTGTTTGTCTGTTCCCACTCTGCTATGAAGAGAGTAGTAGATAGTCAAGAGTGTGGGTGTCTTATAAAGTGAGTTTATTTGTTGAAGTATAGCTTTTTTTGGTCTTTTCGAGACAGGGTCTCCCTGTAGCCCCAGCTGGCCTGGAACACACTCTGTAGACCAGGCTGGCCTTGAACTCACAAAGATCCACCTGCCTCTGCCTCCCAAGTGCTAGGATTAAAGGCGTGTACCACCACGCCTGGCTGAAGTATATCTTTATAAATTAGAAAGCTTGTGAGCTGGGATGTAGCACAGTTGATAGAGTGCTTGCTTGGCATGCTCGCTCTAGGCCCTGGCTTCCTTCAGTTCCTCAGCACTGTACACACCAGGGGAGGTGGTGCAGGCCTGTAACTCCAGCACTCCTAGGAAGGGGTGGTAGGAGGAGCAAAGTTCAAGGTCACCCTCAGTTGCTGGCTGCTAGAGACCCATCTCACACAACAATAAAACCCACCAAAGTTAAAACTTTTATTCTTCTGATTATATTAACATCTACATTAAGGAGTTCTGTATTACATTGAAATATGTGACCACCTATCTGTGGACTTTGGTTTCTTTTTTTTTTTTTTTTTTTTTTTTTTTTTTTTTTT
>VZQC01005840.1:801066-832467 GCA_009823505.1 Rhizomys pruinosus
TTTTTTTGTCTTTTTGAGGTAGGGTCTTCCCGTAGCTCCAGACGTCCTCAGGCTGTAGACCTGTAGACCAGGCTGGCCTTGAACACACAGAGATCTGCCTGCCTTGTGCCTCCTGAGTGCTGGGATTAAAGGCGTGTGCCACCGTGCCTGGCTATTGTGGACTTTGTTTTTTATGTTACTTCTTTTTTTAAAAATTTCTTTACTTATTTAGTCAAAAAGTTATTATTACATTTTTATTTATTTTGTGTGTGTGCGCACATGCATGCCACAGAGCACAGGTAGGGGTCAGAGGACAACTTGTAGGAGTCTGTTCTTTCTTTCCACCATGTGAGTTCCCTTGAACTCAGATGTCAGACCTACTGAGCTCTCACCACCCCCCTAGTTGGTTTTTCTTAAGGCAGGGTCTTCCTACATAGCCTAGGCTGGCCTAGAATTCACTGTATAGCCCTGGGTGTCCTGGAATTTGCAACCAGTCTTCCTGTGTTTACTTCCCTCATCCTAGGCCTGTGCCACCACATTCTGCTCATAAATTGTAAAAATGTTATAAAGCAATTTGTATTTATTTTTATTTTATTTTACATGTAAGAGTGCATTGTGTGCATTTGTATCCTTGCAGCTGTGTTGTGCAGTGCCCATAGAGGTCAGGGTGACAGCTCCCCTGGAACTGGAGATATGGAAAAATGTTATTTTTTTTACCTTAAAAGTTACATTATTATTATTAGTGTGTGTGTGCGTGCGCGCGCATGCATGCTCTCTCGTGCGTGTGTGTGTGTGTGTTTGTGCTTATGGGCATATATGTGAGGACAGCTTGCAGGAGTTAGTTTTTTCCTTCCATCATGTGGTTCCCAGGAATGGAACTCAGGTTGTCAGGCTTGGGTGACAGGTGTATTTACCCTGTAGCCTTTCTTATTGTTTTGAGACAAGGTCTTCTGGCCTGGCCTGGAGTTGGCCAGACTGGGCTGGTATCAAACTTGCCAAGAGCCTCATGTCTCCCAAGTACTGTGATTACTGAAGTGTGCTACACTGTCTAACTAAATGTGTTATTTTTTTAAACACACGGACACACAGACACACAGACACAGACACACACACACAGACTTTTTTTTAGAAGAGCTGGCCAGAGTTAAATATTAAATAGAAAAAATTCAACCACAGAATATTTCCCAACTTTGAGTTGGGTGCGTTGGCACATGCCTTTAATTTCAACACTTGGAAGACAGAGCCAGGCAGATCTCTATGAGTGCCAGGCCAGCCTGGTCTACACAGTGAGTTCAAGGACAGCTGGGGCTACAGGGAGACCATGTCTCAAAAAGACAAAAAAAAAAAAAAATCCCCAGTTTTAATTAATGGACATCTTGGGTTTCTGTTCACATATATTATAGTTTGTGAGACAAGCTGATTTAACATAACTGATGTTAAAATGAGCAAAAGAAGAATGACTGCTTTGCATGTGAACATAAGAGGCTAGTTGGTCCCAAGTCTGGAGAAATTGCAGATATACTTTAAGCAAAAGGAATTGGTTTAGAAAGATCATGGAATGTAAGGGAGAAAATCTTCCAAGGAAGCTTTTTCTCCCTTTCTCAAAATTCTTCATTAAAAACTAGCATAACCTGCTTTTTGAAATCTGTCTCATAAGGGACATGTATTCAAATATCTCTTAAAGACCATACTTTTTCTTGACAGTGAAGAGAAATTTAAGGGCTAAAGCAGAAAAGTAGCTATAAGAATCACTGGGATTTTGAATGCAGTGAAGCCTACTGTCAAACCAGCCTGAGGCTTTCCAGATCTTAAAGTCCTCTTTTTGTCCCTTGCTTGCTAAGTTAGAGCATCGTAAAGTGCGTACAGACAAGCCTGCAGGATTGAGCCTTGAGCTGTTAAGGATGGCTGTGGAGATATTTTAAGCCTTGGCCCTTAGTGTCCTTGTGCTTTGGTGTCTTGAATTATTAGGTAAGTTAAAAACTTACATTTAAGCCAGATGTGGTGGTTCATTTTTTTAAAATTTCTTAAAATATTTATTTATTTATTTATTTATTTATTTATTTATTTATTTATTTATTTATTTGTATGAATGTAGTGTCTGCATGTAGGTTTGTGCACCCGTGTCGTGCAATGCCGTGGCGGTCAGAAGAAGGTGTCGGATTCCCCTGGAACTGGAGTTAAAGATGGTTCTCAGCTGCCATGTGGGTGCTGGGGATCGAATCCAGGTTCTCTGTAAGAGCGGTTGGTGCTCTTAACCGCTACGCCATCTCTCCAGCCTCGGTTCATGTTTTTAATCCCAGCACTTGTATGGCAGAGGCATGTGGATTTATGTGAGTTTGAGGCCAATCTGGTCTACATAATGAATTCCACACCAACCAGGGCTGCATAATGAGACCCTGTCTCTAAAACAAGCAAACAAATAGCAACCCAAAACAAACAAAATTAAAGCCCTTTCATTTTATTTCCTTTTGTGCTTTGTCTAATTCTATATAAAAGAACTATGTGATAGATTGTAGGCTTTCAGTGAATGTTTATTGACTGGACCTAAACATATAAAATTAAGGTTTTAAAGCAGAAAGACTTAATTTAGACTCTTAGAGCAAGGTATGTTCCTCATTTTTCTGAGACTAAGAAAAGTAAGTCATTTCTCAAGTTCACAGTGAATGATGACAGATTCAGGTCTCATGATGATCATTGTTTATACTTGGTATACAGTGGGATATAAAAGATTTTAAAACTCAGGGTATAGCGCTTACAGAGAGTGGGAAATCTTTAAAATTGAACTCAAATTTGAGCTATACTTTTTTGGGAGAAGGGGGTTTAGTGCTGGGGATTGAAACCTAGGGCCACTATACCTTTTTCTTTATTTTTTTTTTTTGGTCTTTTTGAGACAGGGTCTCCCTGTAGCTCTGGCTGTCCTAGAACTCACTCTGTAGACCAGGCTGGCCTCGAACTCACAGAGATCCGCGTGCCTGGCCATATACATTTTGAGCAAGTGCTTTACCACTAAATCTTCCCCGCTCCCTCCAGCCCTTATCCTTGCTTTTAATGGTGAAATATGTACTTTCTGTGGTGTGCCCAGAACTTCACTCAGGTGCCACTGGGTCTTAAAGTCCTATTTCAGGCCTTGGGATGTAGCTCAGATGGTAGAGTGCTTACCTAGCATGCACAAATCCCTGAGTTTAATCGACAGCACCACTTAAAACTGGACTTGAATCCCCAGCTTTTGGAAAGCGGAACCAATAATTAGAAGTTCAGGGTCATCCTCCACTACATAATGAATTTGAGGCTAGCATGGCCTACACGAGAGCTTGTCTCAAAAAAGAAAAAAGTCTTACTTCAGCCATATTTATAGGAGTATTCTAAATATTATAAAGTATTTTAAATACTTTGCTAATTTCACAAGATGTAACCTTTGGAATATAAAGAGCAAACTGAACTCTATTGATTTGCATTTTAGGTATATCCAGAGCCTTCAAGAGCTTCTTGATTTTAAGGACAAAAGTGCTGAAGATCCTAAGATTATTTATGAGTAAGTATAGCAGTATGATCCTGTTTTGAATGCAGTTTTTATATCCTTTAAATATAGAGAAGTATAAATGTGTTAAGCTTCATTTTGCTATTGGACTAATTTAGAAAAACAGATGAACTTTTAAGTTCCTACCTATACAACATATGGTACTATGTGTATTTGTATTACTCCACACAGGTAAGACAGAACATAAACCAGGGAACTGGACTGGTTGTAAGAAATGCTTCCTGTTCTTCCTTACTGTAAAAACAGACAAAATTAAAATGGGATGATGGTGGCAATCAAGACATGGTCTCAATGCCATTTGGACTGTTAACCTGGGAAGGGAACATGGGTTCCAAAGTTGTGGCCCAGTGTGGTGCCACCGTATGGCAGTGTCTGAAATAAAAGCAGCCTGAGTCTTGGCATCCACTTTAGCCAAGAGGGGACTGAACTGCCTGAGAGCCTGTTCCTTCAGATTATACCCAGAACTGGGGTCTTCAACAAAGGCTTTTTTCTCTATTGAAATAGTGTATCCAGCATGAAATGGGGAAGGAAAAGTGGACCCTTCTCGCCGGAGGATTTCGTCTCTTCTGATGACTATTGACCTAGGATAGTATGCATACAACCACAAACAGATGTTACCAATTTAATCCCATTTGTAGTTCACAACACAAATGGGACAGTCTGTTACTTTCAACAAATCTCTTGCCATGGTTAATATGCAAAATGCACACACATACACATATATACATACACACTTGCACACATAAATTGTTCTGAGTTGAGGGCAAGGAAGGGTCATGAGGAATTAAAGCTATATATTTTAGGTCACATTGTTTTATATTATAAACAAGCTGAGATAGTGTTAAATGCCCTCAAAACATAAGATTAACTTTTTGTTTGCAAAGTTAAAGCCATTTGTCCAGAACATGTCCATCTGTATTATAAAAGTCATTTCAACACAAAGGGACAGCTACTCTCATGTGCCCATAGATTATTACTATGTGCAAATGCTGCCCAGATAATCTCTATTTTTCTGTTTTTATTTTTTTATTTTTATTTTATTTTTTAAACTTTAGAAATAATAGAGATCATGTTTTTCTTTTTTTTTTAATTTTATTTATTTATTTTTTATGTGTATGAATGTATTGTCTGCATGCAGGTCTGCGCACCCGTATCGTGCAATGCCGCAGAGGTCAGAAGAGGGTGTCGGATTCCCCGGAACTGGAGTTCTTCTGGAATTGGAGTTACAGACGATTCTCAGCTGCCATGTGGGTGCTGGGGATTGAACCCAGGTCCTCTGCAAGAGCAGTCAGCACTCTTAACCACTTGGCCATCTCTCCATCCCCTATTTTTCTGTTTTTAAAGGCAAGCTTTGAGACCACATTTTTCATGTAAAACCTCCAATTCTAAAGGTGGCAACTGATTATACTTTTGTTACACAGAAGGGCTAAAAACAGCCCTGGGCCTCTGTGGTCTGTGATTTACAAGGTACTATAAGCCATATCTCCAATTTCATAACTAAGATGTCAGAGCTGATAAACCCAACTAGTCACTTAGGCAGATATCTACTTATTATAATCATTGTTGCTCAGAATGTAAAGATCACTTGTTGTCAGAATCTGGCATACAGTTTCTGGACTGTTTTTAAAGGGGATGGCAACATTTCATTTTCAAACATGTTTTTGGTTTGAAAATAATATTCCACCAAACCTGGCCTAATAATACTTTTGCTTAAAGAGAGAAACAAAATAAATGAATAAAGAGGGATTGGAATTTGAGTTGTTTGTTTTTGAGGATTTTTAAAATTTGTTTTTTGGTTTAGCAGCTTGGGTTTGAAGCTCATTAAAAACTAAGAATCCCTGTGCTGGGCATGGTGGTGCACGCTTTTTAATCCCAACACCAGGGAAGCAGAGGCAGGTGGATCTCTGTGAGTTCAAGGCCAGCCTGGTCTACATAGAGAGCTCTAGGCCAGCTGGGGCCACAGGAAGACCCTGTCTTGGAAAGACAAGCAACAACAACAACAACAACCACACCCCAAAACAACTAAGAATCTTGAAAATGTTTTGAGCAGTGAGGACATCATTGAAGTAAGTTAATAGTACTCAAGATAGTGGCTCAGAGTAGGAATATACTCCTTTGAGTGTGAATCCTGATGGCCATGGTAGCAGACTGGTTTCTTCCTTCACAGTTAAGCCTCTTTCTTCTTTTTGGTTTTTTGAATTGACAGAAATAGGAAGGCAGTGTGATTTGTTTCTCTTTTAATCCAGTGATCTATTTTTCTCTCACACTTTGTAAACTCAGGATGAAATTAGTTTCCCTCTGTTTTTCTGTATGGTTTCTTCTCTTTTTGAACCTTAGGGAATAGTTCTAAAGTGACTTGTCTGGCTCACTCCTCTCATTTATTACAGAGTGTGTTTACCTAAAAGCAAGTGCTTTGCTTTTTCCTATGCACTGTACCTCTCGATTGTTATCCTCATGATTAGTGAGCCTCAGGTGACCTTAGATAATAATGGCTACAGGAACCCTTAATGTGTTTACAGTGCTGTGTGGCAGGCATACCGGAGTCTGAGAATTATGTAAGTTGTATTTTGGAGATCCTTAACACCTCATGGATTCAGTATGTTTTATGACCTAAAATATATTTAAACAAATGTAGGAAAACATACACTCATATTCACTTTTCTGAACTAGTAGGCTTTTGTCCACTGTGGCTGCATAAGCTTATATCTTAGTATTAAATTTACTTGTCAAAATATTTGTCTGTTTTGACCAGAGAGATTCATTTAGCTTTACAGATACGGTGATACGGATCAGAAACCGACACAACGATGTCATTCCCACAATGGCCCAGGGTGTGACTGAATACAAGGAGAGCTTTGGGGTGGATCCTGTAACCAGCCAGAATGTTCAGTACTTTTTGGATCGATTCTACATGAGTCGCATTTCAATTAGAATGCTACTCAACCAGCACTGTAAGTGTCCCGAAACTGAGTGAAGTGGCCACATAATGTGCATGGCTGGGTTTTCAATTTGTTTGGAATATGTTCCTTTACGGTGAATGTTAAGTTTTACCTTTTTTGCTTATTAAGTAAATACATTGATATACAAAGAAGGCACTTTAAAAAAATTTTTTTTTAATTTTATTTATTTCTGTATGTGTATGAATGTACTGTCTGCATGCAAGTTTGTGCACCCGTGTCATACAATGCTGTGGAGATCAGAAGAGGGTGTCGGATTCCCCTGGAACTGGAATTCTCCTGGAATTGGAGTTTCAGACGGTTCTCGGCCACCATGTGGGTGCTGGGGATCGAACCCGGGTCCTCTGTAAGAGCGGTCGGCGCTCCTCACCGCTAGGCCATCTCTTCAGCCCCCAAAGAAGGCACTTTTATTAAATTCCTTTACAATGAATATTAAGTTTTACCTTTTTTGCTTATTAAGAAAAGTGAATACATTGACATACAAAGAAGGCACTTTTATTAAATTTTTTTATTTTTTTTTATTATTTATTTATTTATTTTTAAATTATTTATTTATTTATGGGTATGAATGTACTGTCTGCATATAGGTCTGTGCACCCATGTCGTGCAATGCCGGGTGTCGGATTCCCCTGGAACTGGAGTTCTGGAATTGGAGTTACAGACGGTTCTTAGCCGCCATGTGGGTGCTGGGAATCGAACCCCGGTCCTCTGCAAGAGCAGTCGGTGCTCTTAACCGCTAGGCCATCTCTCCAGCCCCTTATTAAATTTAAAATACCATCTTTATGTTTAAGGAAAATATCCATTTTACTGTTTGGTACCATTTAGAGAAATGTTATTCACAACTGGGAAGGGGAGTTAGGTGGGTGTGCTTATTTTGTTTGTTTTTAAATTTTCCAATAGCTTTATTGTTTGGTGGAAAAGGAAGTCCATCTCACCGAAAACACATTGGAAGCATAAATCCAAACTGTGATGTAGTTGAAGTTATTAAAGGCAGGTACATTTCTTGTTTTTAAAAGATGTGAAAGTCAAAGTGCTGAGTGTTATTTCTTGATATTAAAACTAGTATTTGTATCATGAGATAAAATGTTAGTTACAAATGTGTGGGTTTGAAAATCACCTCTTAATATTAGTTATATATTATATATAAGGTGAATATCTTGTTGATAGAATTCCTTTGTTAGTAAAGTTTAGTGATGCTATTAAGTGTGTTTATCTGTTTTGCTTCAGAAAATTCAAGTTGTAAGTAACCCCTGCAGTAACCCTTGCAGTAACCCCTGCACCCATGCAGAAAAGGGCCAGTGAGAAGTGGCTCAGTATTTAAAGACATTTGCTGCCAAACTTGACAATCTGAATTTGATCCCCAGGATCCACTGGTAAAATGAGAGAATTGATCCTTCCAAGTTGTCTTCCAACTTCCCTGCATGCCCTGTGGCATTCGCATTCACACACACACACACACACACACACACACACACACACACACTAAATGTAATTGGAAAAATTCAGGTGCTTGGCATGGTGGCACATACCTTCAATCCCAGCACTTGGAAGGCAGAATCAGGAAGAGCTCTGTGAGTTTGAGGCCTATGTACTAAGCCCCTGCCCAAACATAAATAAATAAATAAATAAATAAATAAATAAATAAATGCTCCCTACTCCTGCTTTTCTACTTCCTGACACGATAATTTATAAGTTTAGTTTCATTTCTTCAAGCTTTTTGTTGGTACTACATGCATATCCATGTATAAATTGCCTTATGTTTTTGGTTGTCTTTGGGAAGTGGAATGTTCCATAGATTTATTTTTCTACAAACTCTGCCATTTCTCTGTGTCATTTCCATATGGATATACCCTGTTTTCAAGTGGCCCTGTAGAATATAGCAATGTGTGTTAATTTGTCCTGTTAATGCACACTCAGATTCTTTTCATTTTTTCCTGTTACTTGTAATACTGTAGTAAGTATCCCTAATATATGGTGATTTTTGCTAGTAGAAAGCAAGAGTCCTATAATTAAAAAGTTCTTATGCATTTAAATTTTCAATACTTTCCCAAAAAGGCGGTCAAACAATGGATGAAGATAACTGCTTCCTAAGCCCTCACCACTTCTTCCAACATAATCATATATTATAAATATTTTCGCCGGGTGTGGTGGTGCAGGCCTTTAATCCCAGCACTCAGGAGGCAGAGGCAGGTGGATCTCTGTGAGTTCAAGGGCATGCTGGTCTACATAGTGAGTTCCAGGACAGCTGGGATACAGGGAGAACCTGTCTCGAAAAGACCAAAAAAAATAAACAAAATATTTTCCCTTAGTTTGCTAATTTTATTTTGCTTTGTTTATGGTTTTTCCATGCTGATATTTTTAATTTTTTGTAGTCTTGTTTGTCATTTTTCTTTTATGGCTCAGGCTTTGTCATGCAAAAGATCTTCCCCCTCACTGAGATTATTAAAGTGCATTTTCTTCTGAAGAGAATTTTAACTTTTCATTTGTCATTACTGTTGGCATCTTACTGCGTACACAAGTAAATTTATTTAATGCCTTTTTTGTTTTGTTTTGATTCATACTAGATGGCTATGAAAATGCTAGGCGGCTTTGTGATTTGTATTATATTAACTCTCCTGAACTAGAACTTGAAGAACTAAATGGTAAGCCTGCCTGGTGGTGTCTGTTCCTCAGTCATTAGTGTTCTGAGTACTGAGAAGAACTCAGGAGAAAGAGTTGCCTGAATAGAAAAGGACCTTTTCACCAACTTATTCATTAAATATGAAAGCAGAAAAACAATAATGAAATATATTTGTATACACATACAGACACACAGACATATATAGACATATAATACATGCACAAGTACACACATACATATACACATATACATGTGCCATGCATACACTACACACACATATAGACATATAGTAAATATGCACAGACACACATAATATACATACACAGGAATAGATGCACATATTCACACATACACATATGCACACAGATACATACTCACACATGTCTAGATATACATGCAGTGCACATGCATACACGTACATGCACATATATACAGACACACATACATGCATGCACATGTACATAGATACACACACAATACACATACATATACACATAATACACACCATAGTACACCATACAGTACATACAATACACATGTACATATACATAAACACACATAACTTGATTGTGAAAAATATTTTGGCTTTTTCTGCTTCCTTTATCTTTAATTGATAATTTTGATTCTTTGCTAATTTTTTATTTTCAGAGACAGTGAGAAAAATGGTACCAGGAAAGTTATATTTGACTTTTTTTTTCTTTTTTCTTGTCACAACACCAATTGAAGTAAAACAACACAAGTTGCCACTTTGTCCAAAAATGGTGTTTTTACTCTGCCCCTTCTTGATGGCTCAATGAGTCACTAGCAAATATTTGACTTTTATATACGCTTCAATACCATGAAGCTTATCTTTTTTTATGAATTATAAATCAGTTTTTATTATTGAGGAAGTCAAAAGACTGGAATGTAAATGAGGAAAGGAAGCTGTTCATCTGCTTGAGTCTGTTTCTCTCTGGGGTGGTCTTTTCAGCCTGCCTTTTGGACAAAGGGGTCACATGTTTGGGAGGGGACTGATGATAGTACTTTGACAGAAGGAAAAACCCCTTCTAGGTTAAAATGATCCTTTAAGAAGGTTATGGGAAGAAAACTTGAATAGGCTTTCATTATTCCATATTCTGGCTCTTAGGCTGGGGAGCACTGGCATAGCTACCCAGTGACAGCGGAAGTGCTGGGTTGCTTCCCCAAGCCATGGTACAGGTTCCTGATGGTCCTGCCAGTAGTAAGAGGCACAGTGTACACGCCATAGTTGAGGAGCCTGAACTGATATGGCTGGTTTCCAGATGTCACATTCATGTTTCAAAGGGGAAAGTTTGCAGAGGAGGGTTTGGTTTGTTAGTTGAATTAGAGTCGAATTATTGGTCAAATTACTCTAACGTATGGTGAGTTCTACTAAAGGTCTGCTTTACACATGCACATCTCTCCCCTGCCTGTCTCTAGCTATTAAATATTTGAATGTCCAGTTAGTATCCCTTGAGAAATTGATACAAGCTTGATTTTTTAGAAGTTTATTTCTATGTTTATAGAATATAGAATAAAATAGAAAATGTTCTATGCAAGTGAAACACTTTTTTTTTCTAAATGGAAGAAACAATTCCTACCTAAAGACTGAATGTCTTTTAAGACTTGTCACCATAGAAAAGTACGGAGGGTAGCTTACGACGCCAGATTGTGAGGAAGAGCCATGGGACTCTTGTCATTGCAGCTGTGAGTGTGAGTATGGGTCGGACACTTAACACAATGAAGAAGCAGTGTGACCACATTCCCCTGAATAATGCCGTCCTCCATAGTTAATGTTTTCTCTTCATCACCACACAATTTATTCTTAAAAATGCTTGAAGCACATCTCTCTGTACTTTCATATTTTTCTCTTCTGCTCTGTAGCAAAATCACCAGGACAGCCAATACAAGTGGTTTATGTACCATCCCATCTCTATCACATGGTGTTTGAACTGTTCAAGGTTTGTAAAATAGTATTGTGTAACCTTTATCAGTCCTTTCCTGAGGTTAGGAATCTGCTCTGAAAATCATATTCCTTTGGATTCTCCAGTTTCATTAAGAGATGCCATTTCATGTTGGTATCAATGTCACATTGCTGGAAATGAGCCTTTTGTCTATACAGATGAGTGCCTTCATATAGTGGTGAACCCTCGACCTCAGAGTCAGAAAGATCATTCTGTTACTTATACGTGACATTGGGCAAGTGACTCCATTTGTGAACTTCAGTTTCCTCTTCTGTGAAACAAGGGTTCTGTTCTCCAGGAGAATTCATGGAGATTGAGAATGGCTCACTGAACAGCTAGCACATTGCAGCACTTTATGGGTGCTTAGTAAAGTTACCTTTATAGTTTCGTAAATCAAAATATCTAGGGAATGATTCCCAACTTTCTAATCTTGAGCCAGCCCCACCAACATGCTTCTATTTTTGTTCTTTCTACTGAGAAAGTTATTTATATTGGACTCAAGAACTGCTGCTGCTTCATTTGCTCTTTGTAACAGATTTGGAAAACTCGATAGACGTATGCGGGTTGTTGAGAGTATGCCCTCACCCTTCTCAGCCCCACCCAGTGGTGCTTGCTGGTTGAAAGTGGGTGATGACTGTCATCAGTCTCTGTGGCTGACAATGACTGTCCTAACTCAGAGGCCTGTAGTTTCTGTGGCTGACGATGACTGTCCTAACTCAGAGGCCTGTAGTTTCTCTCACTTCAGCCACCCAGTCTCCAGTTGGCAGCTGATAAGAGGAAAAAAGAGATGGTTTTCAGTCTAATGGTGCAAAAAACCCAATACACTGGCCAGGGGTAGTGGCACACACCTGTAATCTGCTACTCAGAGCCCTCAGGAAGTAGAGGTAGGAAGACTATAACCACTAGGCCATCCTGGGCTGCATAGTAAGACTGGCTCAAAATCCAAAAGAGAAAGAAAAAGAAAAGAACAATATACTAAAACTCAGAAGAGTGTCTTAGAAAGCAAGGATGAGGCCGGGCGTGGTGGCACACGCCTTTAATCCTAGCACTTGGGAAGCAGAGGCAGGCGGATCTTTGTGAGTTCAAGGCCAGCCTGGTCTACAGAGTGAGTTCCAGGACAGCTGGGGCTACAGGGAGACCCTGTCTCGAAAAGAAAAAAAAAAAAAAAAAAGCAAGGATGAAAATAATGCTCTTTTGTGCTAACAGAATAGGAACTTATGTAACCTTACAAAAATCTGTCAGAGTGACTAATAAACAGCCATTGGCACTTCATTGTTAAAATTTTTTCCTTGATATTATAGTTATATAAAGATAAATACCCTGTGATTTTAATAATAAAAATTCCCATATGCTATATTTCCATAATGCTCATGACAATGGCTTTTGTCTGGAACTGAAATATAAACTGGCACACAGTCCAGTCTCCTCAGGACTGCTTAGTCCTGAGCAGTGGCCAGGCCGTTGCTCTTATTTCCAAACTCAGTCCCAACTTCATCTAGTGCTTATCAGCTAATTCTACTCCCATGTTCTGTTTCATGCTAAGGCAGTGCTGGCCTTGTGTACTTCATAGCCTTTAGAAATTGTCAGAATGGTTCAACAGTGTAAATACCCTTAGTTTTAAACCAATAAAACTATCACAATAAATACATTGCTGTTATTCCTATATGAAAATTATTTTCTTGTAAATAAATCTGACAGCTGATTATTGAAGCTTGAGCTGATACAACTTCAATAAGTTTTGCCCATTTAATAAAATTACAAAAGTTGTCCTTTTTTTTGCTTCCTTGTAAAGTAGTTAAACATGTTTTAGAAGACTAACTTCGAAGAATATGGTGGTGCACGCCTTTGATCCCAGCACACAGAAGACAGAGGCAGGTGAATCTCTATGATATTGAGGCCAGCCTGCTCTACATAGTGCGTTCCAGGCCAGCAAGGGCTATAGAAGATTCTGTCTCAAAAAAGAAGAGAGTTTAGTTAGAACCTTTAAATCAAAGTGTCTCTCAGCTCCTCCAGAATTGACTCAATTTTTGTAAAAAAGTAACCCTTCATGGCTATAGGAATTATGATTTAGGGATATATTTTCATTGAGTTTTAGATCTTTAAAATTCAAATAGTATATATATACTTCAGGATTATAATTAGCTTTTTTAAAAGTTATATATTAATGTAGCCCTAATATATTTCAGAATGCAATGAGAGCAACCATGGAGCACCATGCTGACAAAGGTGTCTACCCCCCAATTCAAGTTCATGTCACACTGGGTGAGGAGGATTTGACTGTGAAGGTAATTTTTCTTTAATGAATATATAGGCATGCAAGGATGATGATAAATGTAATTTCTAGAAGACATAATGTATTATTGAGAGAGAGAGAATTTCAGTCTAATAATAAGCACATTGCTTCATTTATCTGGCAGATTATAGAATTATCTTTTGAGTCCTATTTGTTATTCTGGTCCCTAATCTAGATGATTTAGGTTGAAGGAAATCCTGGAGATAGATGTCGAGAAGTAAAAATCTAAAATCTCTGCACTTTGAGTGTGATGTCAGTAAATCTTATTTAGTTTTTCTACTTTGTTTCATCTAATTTTCAGAACAGCTTCTTAGGAGCACAAGGGATTTTAGCTTTAATATTATTGTTGAGCAAACTACAGCTCAAGGACACACAAGAAATAAATGCCCTGAACCTGAAATCCAGTCATCTGACACCAGTGGCTGGTCTGCCTCTCACATTGCTCTGATAGTCTAGTTTCCTTAGAGTATGATATGTTTTACTTTAAACTTTTTAAAATTTATATTTTTTAAATAAATTTCCCTTTACATATGTAAGTGCACCTGAACATGCAATGCCAGCTGAGGCCACAAGAGGGCTTCCGATCCCCTGGAATGGGGTTATGTATAGTTGTTAGCTGGCATGTGGGTACTGGGAACTGAACCTGGGTTCTCTGCGAGAGGATCCAGACCGCTGAACCTTCTCTCTAGCCTGTGTTTCTTTTTAAAATAGTCAGATAAAATGCAGAGTGTAAGTCAGATATAGCAGTTGTTGGCTGTTCCTCAGAGCATACAGCTAGTCTCTTAGTCGTTCTGGTTCTTACTGCTGTATTCCTGAGGAGTGTCCTGCTGTCCCTATTTTTGAAGATTTTATATCTTAAATAACAAATATTTGCTTTCTGTGGTAGTTGATAATGAGAAATGAGCTCTCTCAGATGCAGCAGCCGAACACTGTTACCCTTCCCACCCTGGCCCTGAGTGCCACTTGCTTTGCACTGTTTTCCCCATATATGTGGAACTGGAGGTTGCAAAGAGCCTTGCAGAGCTCCGAAGGTATCTGCTGGTCCTTCACTTGAAGTTATAGCTCAATGGGTTTAATGTGTTCACAGGTTGTATAGCTAGCGCTACTCTGTAGAACATCACTCTCAAGAAAAAAGTCTCAAAGCCCATTAGTAGCCAGTCTCCAATTCTCCCTCTCCCTGACCCTTAGAACCACTGATATCCTTGCTTGCTGTGGGTCTCCTGATTATGGACACTTCACATAAATACAATTTCATATGAATAAAGTGTGTTACCTTTGTGACTTCCTTAACCGAGCATGTTATATCAGTAATTCATTCCTTCTTATGGCTGAATTACTATTCTGCCACATGGGCATAGTACATTTTGCTTATCTATTAGTTGACAAGCATTTTATTTGTTTCTAACTGCTGGTCATTATGAAAAATACTGCTGTTGGGCTGGAGAGATGGCCTAGCGGTTAAGAGCGCTTACTGCTCTTGCAGAGGACCCGGGTTTGATCCCCAGCACCCACATGGCGGCTAAGAGCCATCTTTGACTCCAGTTCCAGGGGAATCTGACGCCCTCTTCTGACCTCCACAGCACTGCATGACACAGGTGCACAGACCTACATGCAGACAGTACATTCATACACATAAAAAAAAAAAAAAAAAAAAGAAAAATACTGCTGTTGATATTCTATATGAATTGTGAGAATGTATGTTTTAGACTTTGTAGATGTACCCAGTAGTTGAACTGTTGAATCATAGGTACCTGTAGTTGATCTTTTGAAAAACTGCTAGCTTGTTTGCAAAAGTGATCACGTCTTTATAGTCCCATCAATGAATGCGTAAAGGATCCAGATTTTCTACATCCTTGTCAACACTTCTTGTCTGTGTTTTGATTATAGCCATTTTTGTTTGTATGAAGTGATACCTCATTGTCATTTGGTGTTACCCTAATAACTAATGGTGTTAAGTAAGTTCCATTGCTAAGAGGCTATTAATGTATCTTTGAGGAAATGGGATTTAAGATCCTTTGCTTGGTTAAGTGGGCTCCTTGTCTTTCTATTGGCAGGGGGTAGGGGTTCTTTCTGTAGACCAGTCCCTAATGAGACACACATTAATAAATGTTCTCCCATTCAGAGAGTTCTTTTTACTTTCTTTGAAAAAAATTTAAATGTGTGTGTATTGTGTACATGAATGTGTGTGTGTATGTGTGTGAGTGTGTGCATGCATGTGTACAGGTACGTGAGTGCAGGTGGCTGAGGATGCTAGAAGAGGGCATAGAATTACCTGACACTGGAATTTCAGGTGGTTATAAGATGATCAGTATGGATGCTGGGAACCTAACTCAGGTCCTCTGTCAGAGCCATCTCCTCAGCTCCATTTTTCTTTTCTTTTTTTTTTTTTTTTTTTGGTCTTTTCAAGACAGTGTCTCCCTGTGGCCCCAGTGGTCCTGGAACTCACTCTGTAGGCCAGGCTGGCCTTGAACTCACAAAGATCTGCCTGCCTCTGCCTCCCAAGTGCTAGGATTAAAGGCATGCGCCACCACGCCCAGCCTTACTTTTTTAAAAAATATTTTATTTATTTATTTTATGTGTATGAATGTATTGCCTGCATGTAGGTAGGTGCACCCATGTTGTACTTTGCCTTTAGAGGTAAGAAGAGGGCATTGGATTCCCCTGGAACTGGAGTTATGGATATTTGTTAATCATGTGGATTCTGGGAATTGAACCCAGGTCATCCATAAGAGCAGCCATTGCTCTTAACCACTGAGCCATCTCTCTAGCACCCTCTTTTGACTTTCTTGATAATCTTCTTTGAAGCACAACATTTTAAAATTTTAATTATTCTGTGTCTCTTATTGTTTGTGCTATCAGCATCATAGTTGAAAAGACATTGCCTACTTAAAAGGCTCAAAAACTTAGTCTCTGCTTCCTTTTAAAAGCTGTGTAGTTTTCTTTTGTTGTTGTTTTTCCTTGAGGTAGTCTTACTCTGTGGCCCAGACTGGTCTCGAACTTCGGCCATTTCTCATGCCTTGACCTCTCAAGTGCCAGGAATGCAAGGTTGAGCCACCATGCTTAGCTCTTCATGTTTGATGTTTAATCTGTTTAGAGTTTATTTTTGTTCATAGTTTGAGTTAGAGCTCCTCTTCATTCTTTTACATGTGGATGTCCATTGTCCCAGTTCATTCATTAAGAAAACAAAACAAGGGGCTGGAGAGATGGCCTAGCGGTTAAGAGCGCCGACCGCTCTTACAGAGGACCCGGGCTCGATCCCCAGCACCCACATGGTGGCTGAAACTCCAATTCCAGGAGAACTCCAGTTCCAGGGGAATCCGAGACCCTCTTCTGACCTCCGCGGCATTGCACGACATGGGTGCACAAACTTGCATGCAGACAGTACATTAGTACACATACATAAATAAATAAAATTTAAAAAAAAAAGAAAATCTTGGTATCTGGCCGCGCGTGGTGGCGCACACCTTTAATCCTAGTACTCGGGAGGCAAAGGCAGGCGGATCTTTGTGAGTTCAAGGCCAGCCTGGTCTACAGAGTGAGTTCCAGGACAGCTGGGATTATAGGGAGACCCTGTCTCGAAAAGACCAAAAAAAAAAAAATCTTGATATCTGATACTGAAGGTCTTGTAGCTTTATGTATTTATTTATTTATTATTTTTTTGTCTTTTCGAGACAGGGTCTCCCTATAGCCCCAGCTGTCCTGGAACTCACTCTGTAGACCAGGCTGGCTTTGAACTCACAAAGATCCGCCTGCCTCTGCCACCTGAGTGCTAGGATTAAAGGCATGCACACCACACCCGGCAGCTTTATTATTATTATTATTCAGAATCGCTTTGTCTATTTTTGGGCCCTTTCTATCTATTTCCTTATAAATTTCAAGATCAGAGTCCACTACAAAAAAAAAACTATATATATAATATATATATATAAAAGACAAACAGAGAAAGACAAAAAGCAGGTAAGGACATGCCAATATTAAAATTCACAGCTGTCAGTGGGCAGATGGAGGATGCCTAGCGGTTAAGAGCAGTTAACTGCTTTTGCAGCGGACCGGGTTCGATCCCCAGCACCCACATTGGCGGCTGGAGAACTGTCTGTTCCAATCCGAGAACTTCCAGGGAATCCGACACCTCTTGACCTCCGACGGAGTTGCATGTACCATTGGGTTGTGTATCATAACCTAATGGCAGACAGTACATTGCACACAAACGAAAATAAATAATATAGAAATTAAAAAACTAAATAATAAATAAAATACGCTGTCACCTCAAGGAAAACAGGATCGTTTATTCTTAGCCAAACATTTCAATCTTGAAAAGGCAAACTAATGTTAACGCCAGATTCCCAACATTACAATTGTAAGTCACAGACATTTAACCAACATCTAAACTTAAATCTAAACTTAAATCTTATGGAATAAGGCCCATCATAAAGAGAGATATACTCACATCAATGAAACATATAGAAATCCCAGATTACAAAATTTGTATGGGCAATGGATCTTTGACAGATAGATTAATAAGACAATTCACATAGGGAAAACCAGAGTTGTCCTTGTTTCTTGTTTTTTGTAAATTTTTATTAAGTTATTATCTGTTATGTGTATGACTGTACAGTCTGCATGCAAGTTTTGCACCCTGTGTTGCAATGCCGCGGAGGTCGAGAGAGAATAGCTAAGAGAGTCTTCGGATTCCCTGCGAACTGGACGTCTCCGGAATATGGGAGTTCAGCCCCTCATGTGGGTGCTGGGGATCGAGCCCGTTGGTCCTCTGAATAAGAGCGGTCCGGCGCTTCTTTAGACCGCTGAGGCCATGCTTCAGCCCTGTGGTTGTTTGCAGATGAGATGACGGGAGGACAAGGGACATCCACATGTAAAATGCATGAAGGAGGAGTATCTCTAACTCAACACTCAATGAATCAAAAAATACTTCATAATACAGATTAAACATCAAAGCATGAAGAGCTAAGCATGGTGCACAACCTTGCATTCCTGGCACCTTGAGAGGTCACAGGCAATGAGAACATGGGCCGAATACAAGGACCAGTCTGGCCAACGAGTTAATAGGACATACCTCACAGGCAACAAACAAACAAAATCGAAAACTTAGCACAGGCTTTCTTTTAAAAGGAAGCAGAGACTAAGTTTTTGAGTCCTGTTTAAGTAGGCAATGTCTCAATCTATGATCTAGACTAGCACAAACAATACCCAGGAGACACAGACATAAATTGAAAATTTTAATAAATGTTGGCTGCATCAGACAGATTTATCAGAAAGTCAAAAGAGGGTGCGTTAGAGAGAGATGCTCAGGGATTGTGCTATGGATGCTGCTTTATGGATTGACTGGGTATATCAATTCCCAGAATCCACATGATGTAACAAATATCCATTAACTCCAGTCAGGAATCCATGCCCTCTTTTCCTCTATAAGGCACCAAGGAACATGGGTGCACTACAATACCCTTATGAAAAAAAGACACATATACACATTGAAAAAAAATAACATTAAATTATTTTTAAAATAGTAACGGGTGGGTGTGTGGCGCATGCCTTAAACTCCTAGCACTGTGGGAGAGCATATGAGAGGCTAGGCAGATCTTTTTGAGTTCAAGGCCAGCCTGGCCTAGCGGGAGTTCAGAGACCACTTGGGGCCAAGGGAGACATGCTGTCGTGAAAGACCGAAAAAAGAAAGAAAAAAAATAAAAGTCAAAAGGGAAACTAATGGAGCTGAAGATGGCTCTAGACAGAGGACCACTAGGTAGTATCCCAGGCATCCACTTATCTGTTCATGCTTTATAGAACCCACCTGAATATTCCACGTGTCAGGTAATTCTATGCCTCTTCTACGCATCCTCAGCGCACCTTAGCACTTCACGTATCCTGTACACAGCCATGCACACATCTCACACACAATAACACTACACACATTCATTGTACATCAATAACACACACACATTTAAATTTGTTCCAAAGAAAGTAACAAAGAACTCTCTGAATGGGAGAACATTTATTAATGTGTGTCTCATTAGGGACTGCGTCTACAGGAAAGAACCCCTCCCCCTGCCAATAGAAAGACATAGGCAGCCCATCATTAACCAAGCAAGGAGTCTTAAATCCCATTTCACTCAAAGATACATTAATAGGCCTCTTAGCAATCGGAATACTTAACACATTAGTTTTAATTAGGTAACACCACATGGACAATGAGGTATCACTTCATTAACAAAACAAAAATGGCTATAATCAAAACACAGACAAGAAGTGTTGACAAGGATGTAGAAAATCTGGATCCTTTACGCATTCATTGATGGGACTATAAAGACATCTGGAGACACAAACATATCTAGAAAGATATAGCAACCAATAGTGCTTTCTGAACTAAGGCCTTGGGACCATGATGGCTGTCTGGGGGAGGGCAAGACATGGTCACTGAGACCTGTTCCTCCAACAGTCATCAGATTACAAATAAATCAATTAAACAAAAATAAATCAAAATGCATTTTCTTTTTTTTTTTTTTTTTTAATTGTGTATGAATGTACTGTCTGCATGATGGTCTGTGCACTGGTCATGCAGTGCTGTGGAGGTCAGAAGAGGGCGTCAGATTACCTTGGAAACTGGAGTCAAAGATGTTCTTAGCCGCCAATGTGGGTGTTGGGGATAAACCCGGGTCCTCTGCAATGAGCAGTAAGCGCCTCTTAACCGCTAGGCCCTTTCTCCAGCCCAAGCAGTTTTTTCAACTGCCGCAGTAGAAACAAGTAGTACATTGTCTTGTCAACTAATAGATAAGCAAAATGTACTATGCCCATGTGGCAGAATAGTAATTCAGCCATAAGAAGGAATGAATTACTGATATAACATGCTCGGTTAAGGAAGTCACAAAGGTAACACACTTTATTCATATGAAATTGTATTTATGTGAAGTGTCCATAATCAGGAGACCCACAGCAAGCAAGGATATCAGTGGTTCTAAGGGTCAGGGAGAGGGAGAATTGGAGACTGGCTACTAATGGGCTTTGNGGTCTGGGACTCACTAGTGGCCAGGCTGCCTTGAACTCACAAAGATCTGCCTGCCTCTGCTCCCAAGTGCTAGTGGTTAAAGGCATGCGCCCCACGCCACGCCCAGCCTTACTTTTTTAAAAAATATTTTATTTATTATTTATGTGTATGATGTATTGCCTGCCGTAGGTAGGTGCACCCATGTTGTACTTTGCCTTTAGAGGTAAGAAGGGGCATTGGATTCCCCGGGAAACTGGAGTTATGGATATTTGTTAATCATTGTGGATTCTGGGAATTGAACCCAGGTCATCCATAAGAGCAGCCATTGCTCTTAAACCAGCGGAGCCATCTCTCTAGCACCCTCTTTGACTTTCTTGAATCTTCTTTGAAGCACCAACATTTTAAAATTTTCAATTATTCTGTGTCTCTTATTGTTTGTGCTATCAGCATCATAGTTGAAAAGACATTGCCTACTTAAAAGGCTCAAAAACTTAGTCTCTGCTTCCTTTTAAAAGCTGTGTAGTTTCTTTTGTTGTTTTTCCATGAGGTAGTCTTACTCTGTTGCCCCGACTGGTCTCGAACTTCGGCCATTCTCACCCCCCCTGCCTTGACCTCTCAAGTGCCAGGATGCAAGGTTGGGGACACCATGCTTAGCTCTTCATGTTTGATGTTTAATCTGTTTAGAGTTTATTTTTGTTCATTAGTTTGAGTTAGAGCTCCTCTTCATTCTTTTACATGTGGATGTCCATTGTCAGTTCATTCATTAAGAAAACAAACAAGGGGCTGGAAGATGGCCTAGCGGTTAAGGCGCCGACCCCTCTTACAGGGGACCCGGGCTCGCTCCCAGCACCCACATGGTGGCTGAAACTCCAATCCAGGAGAACTCCCGTCCAGGGGAATCCGAGACCCTTTCTGACCTCCGCGGCATTGCACGGCCCTGGGTGCACAAATTGATGAGACAGTACATTCTACACATACAGAAATAAATAAATTAATAAAAAAATTTAAAAAAACAAGAAAACAAAACAACTATGTTTTCCCTATTGAATTGTCTTATTATCTTGTCAAAGATCCATTGCCCATAAAATTTTTGTTTCTGGATTCTCTATTATGTTTCATTGATGTGTATATCTCTCTTTATGCAAGGGCTTATTCCCATAGATTTAAGTTTAGATTTAAGTTTAGATGTTGGTTAAATGTCTGTGACTTACACCTTCATTTTTCCTTTTCAAGATTGAAATGTTTGGCTAAGAATAAACGATCTGTTATTCCCTTTGAGGTGACAGCTGTATTTTTATTTATTTATTTTTTTAATTTTATTTATTTATTTTTGTATGTGTGTGAATGTACTGTCTGCATGTAGGTTTGTCACACCCCATGTCAGCAATTGCCTCGGAGGTCAGAAGAGGGTGTCGGATTCCCCTGGAACTGGAGGTTAAAGACAGTTCTCAGCCGCCATGTGGGTGCTGGGATCGAACCTGGGTCCTCTGCAAAAGCAGTCTACTGCTCTTACCGCCTAGGCCATCTCTCTAAGCCCCTGACAGCTGTTTTTATGGCCTGTCTTAGCCTGCTTTTTTCTTTTTCTTTTCTGTTTTTATATATATATATATATATATATATGATTATGCTACAAATCAGATCTAGACCTGTGTCCCCCTCTTTAGCCCCCCACACCACCAAAGCTCATGCATTCTGCCAAACATGTTTTTCATCTTTTTCTCAGTCTTTCTTGAAATTCTACATATAGAAGTTGACTGTTTCGAGCAGAAGTTCACTGTTTCAGTCAGTTCTTTGAAACAGTCTTTTCTGTTGTTGTTGTTGTCGTTGTTGTTTTTTCCAATATGGGCCATTCTCAACTACTTGGACCAAAGCTCAAGGAGCCCTGAACAAGAAATACTGCTAGGTAATTGGCGCTAGCATCCACAGATGAGGGATACCATTCGTCGTTTGTTTTTCTGGGACTGTGTTACTTCACTTAACATAATATCTTCTAGCTCCAGCCATTTTCCTGCAAAGCTCATGATATCGTTTTTCTTTACTGCTGCATTTCATAGAAGTCCATTGTGTAGATGTACCACATTTTCTCTATCCACTCGTCAGTTGAGGGGCACTTGGGTTGGTTCCAGCTCCTTCCTATTGTGAAGAGAGCTGTGCTTCAGGTGGTCTTGGGAGACCCCCTGCTTTTTCATTTTTGAAGGATAGTTTTGCATTTGCTGCTTATAGAATTATTTTAAAGATAAATTTTATTTTACTGTTTATTTGTATTTTGTGTGTAGTGTGTGATGCCTGCATGAATGTATATGCACTACTAAGAGATCAGAAGGGGGTGCCGGATCTTCCTGGAATGGGGTCACAGGTAGTTGTGAGCTGCCATATGCAGGCTGGGAAGTGAACCCAGGTCCTCTGTAAGAGCAACAAGTGCTCTTAAACTGCTGCACCATCTCTTTAGTCCCTTAAATAAAATTTAAATTTACTAAGTAATTTGCTTACTTAATAATTTTAAAGGTATTTATTTACTTAATATATTTATTAACTTGTTTTCTCTATCTCACTCTCTATGTATGTATGTGTTTGTGGTCATGTGTAGGGGTGTGTACATGCTGTGATGTATGTGTGGAGCTCAGAGGACAATTTAAAGGAGAGTCAGTTCTCTCTCTTTTTTTTTTTTTTTTTTTTTTTAAATTTCAGTGTTGCTACCAGAGTTGTTGGAGTAAGAGACCAGACCCTGAATATTAACAAGCCAGGCTTAGCTGCCTGACCTCAGTAGGCCAGTTAAACACACAATAATGAAAAGCAGAGAAAGGAGATTGATTCAGTGTGGCCATGTTGGGAAGAATAACAAAGAGGTCTATTGATGTCCTCCGCAGGTCCATATTTGGTATCCTGACAGGAAGTGCGTATTCCTAAGCAGCACTAGTCAAGGTGTGGTCCTCCCATCTTTCATCACCTCTGCTTCAGTCTCTGCTCTAAGGTTGTCTGATGAGTTGTTGGAACGATGTGCTCTTTCTGGGCAACAAATCCATCCCCTGGGGGTGGGGCACAAGTTCTTTTATTCTAGTCTTAGTAATGTTAGGTCTCAGATCATACATTACACATGGCCCAGTTATTATCTGTTATCTATCTGTATGTATGTATGCAGGCTACAGAATGGCTGTAGCAGGTTAAAAGGGCACAGCAGAATTCAAGAGGATTCAGAAGTAGACTGTTAGCAGTATAAAAAGAATCTGTATTGAAAAGATAACAAATCCTAACCTAACTGCAGGGAAGAAGCTGCCCTCGTGAGTCTGGCTGTTGCAGGTCACTGGTTTGAGAGTAAAGCTGCAGAGATGAGTCCAGATGCAGAAGCAAAGGGCAGGATGGAGTGAGTCCAGATGAAGGGATGGGCGATGGGTGAATACGCAGGTGGCGATTGAACAGGCGGTGGTAACAGAAATGGAACCAAGCTGAAGCCTTTGGGGTAGTTAGGAGCTCTTTGCTTATCAGTCTTTTACACACATTGTGTGACAGATGACAGGTCAGTGGGGGCCATTATAGTGCCATATCCACCTCTTTGCTTATCAGTCTTTTACACACATTGTGTGACAGATGACAGGTCAGTGGGGGCCTTTGTAGTGCCAAATGTCCACCTCTTTATGGAGTTCAGGTGAAGGAGTTAACACCCTTTCCTTGGTCTGATATACCTTTTGGGTTTGTTTCCCAGGTAGGTTTTCAATTTTTATTTTTATTTTTTGTCTTTTTGAGACAGGGTCTCCCTGTAGCTCTAGCTGTCCTGGAATGCGCTCTGTAGACCAGGCTGGCCTTGAACTCACAAAGATCCGCCTGCCTCTGCCTCCCAAGTGCTAGGATTAAAGGCGTGTGCCACCACACCCGGCTTAGGATTTCAATTTTTTTAAATGTACTTTTATGTATGTGAATGCTTTGCCTGCATGTATTAAGTGCACTATGTATATGCAATGCCCACAGAGGCCAGAAAAGGGTCAGATCCCCTGGATGGCTGTTAGCTGCCATGTAGGTGCTGGGACCTGAACTTGAGTCCTCTGCAAGAATGGCCAGTGCTCTTAACCCCTGAACCATCTCTCTAGCCCTACTAGGATTTTAATACAATTGTGTGCAGTCTCTTAAGACCAATAAATGTATAAGGTGGCATCTTTTTTAGTCAGGAATAACTCATTTATCAGATGGCATCTTTTATATTTGGGAATAACACATTTATCAGTCTGCCACATGGGTAGTGCCACACAGAAGGCACCATTCACAGGTCCATCCATGTGCACAGTCACCCTCCATCCTCACAGTGAAGTCAAAAGCTGCTTGTAAATTGGAGTCTCTTAGGTCTGAGAAACCACTGATTTACATACTATGGAGTAACTTAGGGCAGGACGCAGCCTGATCTCAGTCAGTTAGGGGTGAAAACTTAGAGTCTTTTTGGGTCTTTCCTGAGTGGGTGCCTAGCCCCTCTAGAGTTTGACCTTCTAGATTCCTGGGTTGAACTCTTCAAAGCCCCCGGCCATCTCTTTTCCCTCACTTTCATACTAAGCTTTTTTGTTAGTCTTTTGTCCTAGCTTGTCAGTGGCTCAGGCAGCCCTCAAATTAGAACTTTGGTTCTAGTTTGTTTTTTTTTTAATTTTATTTATTTCTGTATGTGTATCAATGTACTGTATGCATGCAGGTCTGTGCACCCGTGTTGTGCAATGCCGCGGAGGTCAGAAGAGGGTCTCGGATTCCCCTGGAGCTGGATGGAGTTCTCCTGGGATTGGAGTTTCAGATGGCTCTCGGCTGCCCTGTGGGTGCTGGGGATTGAACCCGGGTCCTCTGTAAGAGCGGTCGGCGCTCTTAACCGCTAGGCCATCTCTCCAGCCCCCGGTTCTAGTTGTTTTTGACAAATGTTTCCACATGGGATATAAGACTTGATGGTAGTAGGGTGCTGGGGGATTCAGAGTCAGACCGAATAAGGATAGCCTTCCAAGTGGCTGCCAGCTGCTAATCTGACACCAGTAGCATGTCCATTGATGGGGCAGAGAGCAGGGGTAAGAAGAGACAAGTCATGGGCCTGGAGAGATGGCTCTGTGGTTAACAGCACTTGCTGTTCTTGCAGAAGACTGGGGTTCAGTTCCCAGCACCAACATGGAGACCAACAACTGTCTGTAACTCCAGTTCCAGGGGATCCAATGCCTTCTTCTGACCTCTGTGTGCATTGCATGACATGGGTACTCTTATATGCATACACTTATACACACAAAGTAAAAGTAAAAATTAGAGAAGACAAGTCAGCACAGTACAAAGCTAGCTTTTGTGTTCAGTTTTTCTTGGGTGACTGCTCCCCAGATGATTGTGTCTTTGGTTCATTTTTAAGGTTCTGACAAAATTAATTCTGATGATTTTTGCTTTGCCTTGGTGCCTTGTTGGAAGAGAGCCTTTTGGGGGTCCTTTGCTGTTTTTTTTCAGATGACACTCTGGCTCTTCCTTCCTAGAAGACAAGTTTATTACAGTTTCTCTTCTTTTGTATGTGGCTAATTTAAGTATCTGGTTTTACCTGCGGTTCTTAGATCTTTTTGTCAGTTATATCCTGAAATTCACTATGATCTCACTCACTGTGGACCTTTCTTTTCTCTGGGTCCTCTGGACTGACCATTTGTCTTGGTTTCTTTTCTGTTCCTGTGATAAAACACCCTGACACAAGCAACTTGGAGAAAGGGTTTGTTTTGGCTCAGAGTTCAAGGATACAAGACCATCGTGGTGGGTAGATCAGGACAGCAGGAGCCGGACAGGGCTAGTCACATTGCATCCATGCCTAGGAACCAAACCAGGACCCTGGTACTCAGCCCAGGGAAGCTGCAGCCTACTTTTAGGGTGGGTCTTTCCCTCTCAATTGAGTCAAGATAATCTCTCACAGGCATGACCAGAAGTAACCTGATCTTGATAATCCCTCACAGGTATGACCAGGACCAGAGGCTGTCTTTTAGGTGATTCTAGATCCTGTCAGTTTGACAAACAATACTAACCATCACCCTGTTATTTCCTTCCCACCATCTCTAATTTCTTTCCTAGTCATTGTATCAGGAGGATATTGGGCCTCAAGAAATCATCCTCTTAATTTTTTTTTTCTTCTTTTTTTGGTCTTTTTGAGGCAGGTGTCACTGATGCCCCAGCTGGCCAGGAACTCAATATATAGACCAGGCTGACCTTGAACTCTCAGATACTTGCCTGCCTCTGCCTCCTAAGTTTTGAGATAGAGCATGTGTGCCACACACTCAGCTTTAATTTTCAATTATGTGTATTTGTGCGTGTCTGTGTTGAGTATGCGCACGTGAGTGCAGGTGCCCCAGGAGGCCAGAAGAAGGCTTTAGATCCCCTGGGGCTTTAGTTACAAGCATTGGTAAGCACCCTGGTGTGGGTGCTAGGAACCAAATCTGGGTTGTTTGCAAGAGTAGCAAGTTCTCCCTCTCTCTCTCTTTTTTTTTTTTTTTTTTGTCTTTTGAGACAGGGTCTCCCTGTAGCCCCAGCTATCCTGGAACTCACTCTGTAGACCAGGCTGGCCTTGAACTCACAGAGGTCCGCCTGCCTCTGCCTCCCAAGTGCTGGGATTAAAGGTGTGCGCCACCACGCCCTGTTAAGAGTGTGTATGAATGTTTTGCCTGCATGTATGTGTGTGCATTGTATGCATGCTTGGTGCCCCTAGAGGTCAGAAGAGGGTTTTGGATCCCTTGGAACTGAAGTCACAGTTGGTTGTGAGCTGCTATTTGGCTGCTAGGAACTGAACCTGGTCCTCTGCAAAGTGCACATCTATCCAGTTCCATGTAATTACAGTTTTTTTTTAAATTATTTTCCTCTGCTCACTATATTGCCTGTTTCCTTTGGGTTTCTTTTGTTTATTCAAGTGGGTAAAGCATAAATAAATAAATAAATAAATAAATACATAAATAAAAGTACTATTTATTTGCTATAAGAGTCATTCAAAATATATTACTTTTTAAAAATAGCTTATTTTTATTTAATGTGTATGAATGTATTGCCTACATGTGTGTAAGTGTACTTGTGTTGTCAAGTGCCCATGGAGGTCAGAAGAGGGTGTCAGAGATTCCTTGGAGTTGGAGTTACTGATAGTTGTTAGCTGCTATGTGGGTGCTGGGAATCGAACTGAGTCCTCTCTCTCTAAGAGCAGCCAGTGCTCTTAACCACTGAGCCATTTCTCCAGCCTGTATATCATTTAAAAAAAAAAAACTGGATGGTATCATTTTGGTTTTTGGTTATTTACATCAGCTAACTTGCTTCCTGCAGTCTCCTGGTTCAGAATCTGTCCAGCATGCATGTCTGCTGCTTTGGTACTTGCACTGTGCTATCGCAAGTCCTTTCTCCACTTACCAATTCTGTTTGATGTGCTTCACCTTGCTGGTCTGAAGTGCCCCCATTTCTTTAGGTCATTCATCACTGCATGGGTCCAGGTTAACTGAGCTCTTACGTACTTAGCAGGGAGTCCTGTGCTGAAGGGCTTTGCTCAGGGAATCTGTCTGATGTAAAAAGGTTCATAGTGACCCAGCAATTCCACTCTAACATATGTAACCCAAACGATTGAAAGCAGTTATTCAAGCAAAAGTTTACATATGAATGTTCACAGTAGCACATAGTCAAGACAAGGAAACAATCCGTATATCCATGAAGTTGCTGTGAGAATATTATTCTTCTCTCCTGAAGGATATATACCAAACACCATTCCCCCTCCTCCCTTCTTCCTTTTACCTGAAGGACTCTGATCTTCTGGTAATCTTTTACAACTTGCTTTGACCGCTTTCTAACCCACCAGTTTTCTTTATTATGGTGTTTGGCTGCAAGGCTGAGATTGTTTATCAGTTCTTGTCCTATCCCCTGGCTTGGATTGTCTGCCACTTCTGGTAAGATGCCACTTCTCACACCCCAGTAGTCCTTTCTGCTTGGCTCATATGCTTTCCTCAGACTCAGAATCACTTGTTTTATATATACCATATAGTTATGGTCTCTTTGGCTAGAAGGAAACATTCAACTCTACCTATTAATCATGTGTGTGTGTGTGTGTGTGTGTGTGTGTGTGTATGCAGGCATGCACAGGTACAGGTCAGGGCACATCCTTGGGTGTCAGTCCTTACCTTGCACCTTGTTTGAGACAGGGTCTCTGCTGTTGCTGGTGTGTGAGCCAGGCTGGCTGGCCTGCAGGCTTCCAGGATTCTCTTGTCTGCACTACCTGTCTTGCTGTAGGATTAAACTTAGGTCCTTGCGCACTTGGTGCAGCAAGTGCCTTATCCACTGGGCCATCACTGTACTGTAGTCTTCCTTTATCTTAGTGCCTGTTCTGATGTACCACTTCTCACTGTTTTCAGACTCATGTTACCAGTGAAGTGCACCAGAGCATTGGATTCGCTTCTGAACATTCCCAGAGCACTTCATTCATCTTAACTAAAATAAATCATTTTATAGGGCTTTGAATTCAGAGCCAAGAACAGTTTCAAGCATAATGCTGAATACAAGTTCCTTATAATGAATGCCCTTATATACCTTTATACTGGAATTACTAAGCTGTATTAGAGGCAAAGCTTCAAACGATATCTCAAGGCAGGTTTTTAAAATTTGAAAATTAGTTGGACGGGGTGGCGCATGCCTTTAATCCTAGCACTTGGGAGGCAGAGGCAGGTGGATCTCTGTGAGTTCAAGGCCCGCCTGGTCTACAAAGTGAGCTCCAGGCCAGCTGGGACTAAAGGGAGACCCTGTCTCAAAAAGACAAAAAAAAAAAAAATTAAAATAGGGCTCTGAGTGTACCTTAGTGACAGCACATTGGTCTAATATATGGGAGGCCCTTGGTTCAAACCCTAGCTCCACACACAAAAGAAAATAGTTGTATAATTTCTAATATAGTCTAGTATATATACATTGTTGACTTAAATAATATAAAAAAACTCAACTCTAAGCTATTTTTTTATTGACTTTTTAATATTTTAAAAGTATTTTTATTATTATTATTTTTATTTTATGTGTGTGAGTGTATTGCCTGCCTATCTGTATATATGCACATGTGTCATACAGTGTCTGCAGAGGTCAGAAGAGGGTATTGGATCCCCTGGAACTGAGTTAAGAGTGACTGTTCGCCACCATGTGTGTGCTGGGAATTGAACCCAGGTCCTTTGCAAGAGCACTCAGTGCTTTTCACCACTGAGTCATCTCTCCAGCCCCAACTTACTAACTTTATAAGTACATATTATTCATTATATACATGTTAAAAAAGTATATTTGTTAATGTAAACATCAATTTAGATTTTGTGACAAACGAAGATGTCTATAGTAAATTAGAATATAGGCTAAGAAAATAGTCCATATTAACTCTAAAGAAAAACAATAAAATAATATGTAAGTAAATTACAAAGTACAAAATACCATATGATTACTTGAGTTGAAAAATGATGTAGGAGCCAGGTATGGCAGTGCATGCCTTTAATCCCAGCACTTGGGAGGTAGAGGCAGGCAATACTCTGTGAGTTCAAGGCCAGCCAGTCTGGTCTACACAGTGAGTTCTAGGCCAGCTGATCCTGTCTCAAAAAGACCCCCCCCCCCAAATGATATAGGAATAATATGAAGATCTGTGTACCTACCTTATAACTCACTAAAAAGTTGTTTGGGATTTTGTGTTATAAAGTTGCATTTATTTATTTTTTGTGTGTGAGTATAGAGGTCTGGGGGGTCAGAGGACAACTTGTGGGCTCTAGTTCTCTCCTTCTGCCCTGTGGGTCCTGGGGCTTGGTAGCATGTGCCTTACCTGATGAGAAATCTCATTAGCCCTTGTTCTAGTTTGTCTTCCATTGCTGTGACAAAACACTCTGACCAACACCAACTTGGGGAGGAAAGGGTTTATTCAGCTTACATCTCCTGAGTCATAGTTCATCACTCAGGGAGTCCAAGGCAGGAACTTAGGGCAGGAACCTGGAGGCAGGAGCTGAAGCACAGGCCATGGAGGAATGCTGTTCACTGGCTTGCTCCCCTGGCCCATGCCCAGCCTGAACTCTCATACAATACACAACAACCTGCCCAGGGTGGCACCACCCATAGTGGGATGGGCCCTCCCACATTGCTCAACAATCAAGACAATACTCCACAGATGTGGCCACAGGCCAGACCAATGGAGCCAATTCCCCAATTGAGGCTCCCTCAACCCAGGTGTGTCAAGTTGATACTAAAGCTATCCAGCACAATTGACTCCTTGTCAACTTGACACACAAAACACATCACTATTAAACCACCACCTTTCCAGTTCTTATCCCCAAGTATGATGTTAACATTAATCACAACCTAAGACAATACAACCTTAAAAGCCCCACAGTCCTTAAAATGTCCAAATACTTAAAAGTTCACAGTCTGTTAAAAGTCTCTTAACTGTGGGCTGCTGTAAAATCCAAAACAAGTACTCTCTTATTTCAAAGGGAAGAATCAGGCACACTCAAACAAAACCTAAGTCCAGCAAAGTAGCTCAAGGCTGGATACCTGGGATTCACTCACAATCTTCTGGGATCCAAAGGGTTTCGGCAGCTCCCCCTCTCCGACTCTGCTGTCCGTGGCACACACAGCTCATCTCGCAGGCCCAGGCTGACTCCATTCCACACCTGCTGCTGCTCTTGGTGGTCATTCCATGGTCCTGGCATCTCCAAAAAGCTGGGGTCACCACTGAAACTGAGGCAGCACCTTCACCAATGGTCTCTTCTGACCTCTCCTGGTGCCAAGCCTCAGCTTCTCTCCATAACCCCTGCAATCCTGGGGTCTTTACTGCAACCGAGGCGCACTTCCACCAATGGTCTTTCCTGACCTCTCACAGTGCCAAGCCTTGGCTGCTCTCTGTGACCCCCTCAAATTTCAACACCAGAACATATAGGAGACTCTTACACACTACCAAGTCCTGCTTCTGGCTTGACATGGAGGCTCGGGCCCCTTCTGGAACACAGCTTCTATGTGCTGACCCTGAAGAAATTCTTCCCAGAAGATTTCACCACAGTGATGCTGGTCTCTTGTTATTACAGCTGATTTTTCAGCCCCAGCTAACCAGCAT
>VZQC01005840.1:833747-856156 GCA_009823505.1 Rhizomys pruinosus
AAGGTATATACCACCATACTGAGTGCACAGACTGAAGGTATATACCACCACACTGAGTGCAGAGACTGAGGTATATATCACCACACTGAGTGCACAGACTGAGGTATATACTACCACACTTTGAGTGCACAGACTGAAGGTATATACCACCATACTGAGTGCACAGACTGAAGGCATATACTACCACACTGAGTGCACAGACTGAAGGTATATACCACCACACTGAGTGTACAGACTGAAAGTATATACCACCACACTGAGTGCACAGACTGAAGGTATATACCACCACACTGAGTGCACAGACTGAAGGTATATACCACCATACTGAGTGCACAGACTGAAGGTATATACCACCACACTGAGTGCAGAGACTGAGGTATATACCATCACACTGAGTGCATAGACTGAAGGTATATACTACCACACTGAGTGCAGAGATTGAAGGTATATACCACCACACTGAGTGCAGAGACTGAAGGTATAAACACCACACTGAGTGCAGAGATTGAAGGTATATACCACCACACTGAGCTCTCTTTTTTTTTTTTTAATGTTTTTGAGACAGGGTCTCCCTGTAGCCCCAGTTGTCCTGGAACTCACTCTGTAGACCAGGCTGGCCTTGAACTCACAAAGATCTGCCCGCCTCTGCCTCCCAAGTGCTGGGATTAAAGGTGTGCGCTACCACGCCCGGCTCTTTTTTTTTTTTAAGATTTATTTTAATTTATGTTTGTAGGTGTAAGGAGTTGTGAGATGTCCAGTATGGGTGCTGAGAACTGAACTCAGCTTACCTGCAAGAGCAGAAAGCAATTGTAACTGCTGAGATATCTCCAGCCCCTCCTTTTCTTTTTTATTGCTTTTTTATAATAAAAGTAATTATGAAAAAATCCATAGACCAAAAGCCTTAAGGAAGAAAATAAAATCACTTACTTTAAAGACAAAAGTATATAATGACATTTCACACAATATTTATAAAGTTAGAATTATGTTTCTTTTTAACTTGTTCTTTGCTGTGTAACAATTTTTGTAGGCATCTCTTGCTACTTCATGCATATGTTTATACATGATATTTAAATGACTAGTGTTCTATTTCAGAATGTGCTTAGTTTATGTAACCCCTGGTGTAGGTTTTCCTGTGGTGGATGTTCGTTCCCATGTGTACTTTGCATACTTGGATTTCTTAAGGTTAAGTTTGGGAAGTGGCACTGCTGTGTCAGTGGATGTGCAGTTTTTATTGGTCTTAGTTATGGCACTGTCCAGGAAGGAATAATAAATTATAATAATTCAAGGTTGGCTTTGCTTGTGACGGTTCCGTTCTGTATGTAATGCGCCATCAATGGGGTTTAGGAAAGAAAACCACAGAAGTGAGGTTAGCTACCCCAGTGAGGGCTGTGTGCATGTTTACAGCTTGCACTATGATTTCCAAAAGTAGTAGTGAGAGAGTGTGTGTGTGTGTGTGTGTGTGTGTGTGTGTCTGTCTGTCTGTCTGTCTGTCTGGCTGGCCGTGGAAGTTAAACTTGGATATTGTATGTGTGAGACCTGGTCACAGCATGCTCCTTTCTCCATAGATGAGTGACCGGGGAGGTGGTGTTCCACTGAGGAAGATCGACAGGCTCTTCAACTACATGTACTCAACAGCGCCGAGGCCCCGAGTAGAGACGTCGCGTGCAGTGCCCCTGGTATGCGATCCAGTACTGTGGTGTGCCTGGATTGTCGTCACTAGGCTCTGGTTGCCCAAGGCCCAGTTCAGCCATTTGTGCAGGAGCTCCTGAGAAAGGAGGAAACTCTTAGAGACGTATTAGCAAACACGTTCTTCTGAGTTTAAACAGGACTAGGAATACTCTTTTTTTTTTTTTTTTTCCCTAAATTGGAATGGGCACAAGACAGATTATTGTTTAAGAATGTTTTTCTGCCACACTTGGTAGGGACATCACAGCAGAGTCCCTGTGGTAAACCAAATGTATTTCACTGTTTCACAAAGGGTAGCTACAGAGTTAACTAGTATTTGGCCAACACTGATTAATCTTTAATGTTGAGTAGTCCTCCAGGTATTTGTAATTAGACCTCACAGTGTCGACTCAGAAATAAGACTACAATTATGATCTTTTAAATTCACCTGTCTGGCTGGGCATGGTGGCTCATGCCTTTAATCTTGGGAGGCAGAGGCAGGCAGATCTCTGTGAGTTCAAGGCCACCCTGGTCTACATATTGAGTTCCAGGCCAGCTGGGGCTACCGGGAGACCCTGTCTCAAGAAGAACTCCCTCCAAAAACCCATCTATTTGAGCCTCAAATTATAATTGTTTTGATGTTACTTCTTCTTCGAGAGCACCCACTGAGCAAAGCATGCTCACATGGGAGGGATCAGGGATCAGGGAAGCTGGTGCCCTGACTTGACTCCCCCCGCCCCCCTCCGCTGGTTCCACAATGTTAGGACTCCTGGGAAACTGAGAACGTGGAGGCCGTTAAAATACTCCACACTGCTGATCCTTCCAGGGCAGGAAAGTTGGAAATTGAGTAGTTGACTTAGAGAGACATAGAAACTCTGTTTAGAACATTAAAAAAAATTGGGGTCCAGTGGAATAGTCAGTGGGTAAAATGCCCGCGTCACAACCCCAGTGACCTGAGTTTGATCTCTGGATCCTGTGGTGAAAGAAGAAAATCAACTCCCAAAAGTTTCCTCTGACCGCCCGCCACACATGCAGTGTGTGCACGTGCCATGACCGCACTCACACTCACATCCGCTCTCCTCTCTCTGTCTCTCTAATAATAACAATAATGCTAATAGAATACAAACTAATTGGTGGAAAGTAAAGCTGAAGCCTAGTTTGTTATTAGCACAATGACTCCTATATTTCTATAAACTTTAAATTATCACTTTGTGGAGGGCCATTGAAGCCAAGATTTGGTAATAGAAGCCATTTTTATCTTTATTCACATATTTTGTAAGAGATTGTAGGATTTAATTTAATTTAGTAACGAAGGACTGAGATTGGACAGAGACCAAGAAGGGCTGTGTTTAAGGAACTTGGGGGCAGGAGATCAGTTTTGCTGGGATGGAAGAGTTGCAGGGAGAGGCCTGATCTTGCCTTAAAAGCTCTTTCTAGAAGCTTGGCTTTTTCTCTCTAGGCAGGGAGTGGAGATGGTGGGAATGCTGGTATGCTTTGAAGATTTTTGAGCAGGGAACTGACTGCCAGTGAGGATCAGAAAGTGGGCTATTACAGATTATCCCCAGGTGGAGAAAAAACCTGGAAATCCATGGTGTGAAGTCATGGGTTCCACCTGTTATTAATAAAGCTACAATGAAGTGTTTTCTAATCTTTCCCCAGAAAAGACAACATGCTATATATATGATACGCAGAAAAGCAGTATCATATATATAGTATCATATCATATATTGGGGTACCCTAGAGCAAGGAAAAGCAGGACCCCTTTCTCAGATTACTACATCATTTTATAGATGACGTTAGGCTTTAAGTGTCCAGAACAGATGAACTAATGCTCTCAACTCATATTGAGCTTAATCCTTATGAATACTTGTCTTTTATGAGCTCTCTCAGGTGCAGGGGCTCTGATAGCCCTGCAGTATTCATTAGAATATTAGAAAAGTGTGGGGCTGGAGAGATAGCCTAGCGGTTAAGAGTACCGACGCTCTTGCAGAGGACCCAGGTTCGATCCCCAGCACCCACATGGCGGCTAAGAATCGTCTGTAACTCCAATTCCAGGAGAACTCCAGTTCCAGGGGAATCCTAGACCCTCTTCTGACCTCCGCGGCATTGCACGACACGGGTGCACAAACTTGCATGCAGACAGTACATTGATACACAGACAGAAATAAATAAACGCTGGGCGTGGTGGCGCACGCCTTTAATCCTAGCACTTGGGAGGCAGAAGCAGGTGGATCTTTGTGAGTTCAAGGCCAGCCTGGTCTACAGAGCAAATTCCAGGACAGCTGGAGCTACAGGGAGATCCTGTCTCGAAAAGACCAAAAAAAGAAAAAGAAAGAAAAATGTTTCAGTGTGTGGCTCTCTGAATAGAATTTTGTTTTCTCATTAAACAGGCTGGTTTTGGTTATGGATTGCCCATATCACGCCTTTATGCACAGTACTTCCAAGGAGACCTAAAGCTGTATTCCTTAGAGGGCTACGGGACAGATGCAGTTATCTATATTAAGGTAATAACCATAGTCTTCTTGATTTAACCCTATTCCTTTTTTGACAATAAGAAAACGCGTGGGCTGCAGAGATGGCCTAGCGGTTAAGAGTGCCGACTGCTCTTGCAGAGGACCTGGGTTCGATCCCCAGCACCCACATGGCGGCTGAGAACCGTCTTTAACTCCAGTTCCAGGGGAATCCAACACCCTCTTCTGATCCCCGCAGCATTGCACAACATGGGTGCACAAACCTACATGCAGACAGTACATTCATACACATACAAAAAAATATGAAAAAAAAAAAAAAGAAGACGTGTAATGGGGACTGGAGAGATGGCTCAGTGGTTAAGAGCACTGCTGCTCCTTCAGAGGAGTGGGGTTTGAGTCTCAGCACCTACATAGTAGCTAACAACCATCCTTAACTCCAGCTCCAGGGGATCTGTTGCCTTTTTCTGGCCTCTGAAGGGATTGCATGACATGGCTATACTTACACACATGTAGGCATAACACTCATACACATAAAAGAAAAGTTATAATTTTTACTCTACCTTATGGTGTTTAATAAATGCAAAAACATTTACATGGGATCTTATCCATTTTGACAGATGGAGGGAAAGATATATAAAATTTGGTTGTAATAGGAAATCATAAATGCACAAGAAAGGCCCTTGGTTCACCATCTAGCACTAAAAAAAAAAAAATTAAAGTTTGTGAAACACATGACTGGTCACTGACCTGCTCTTTTTTTTTTTTAAAGACAGGGTCTCTCTGTAGTCCCAGCCATCCTGGAACTCACTATGTAGACCAGGCTGGCCTTGAATTCACAGAGACCCACCTGCCTCTGCTTCCCAAGTGCTGGGATTAAAGGCATGTGCCACCATGTCTGGCTGACCTGTTCTTTTTTATTTTCTTCTTTTCCTTTTTTCTTTTTTTAATACTATTTATTTATTTATCTTGTTAGTTAGTAGGTGTATTTATTTATTTATTTTTGGTCTTTTTGAAACGGGGTCTCCCTGTATCCCCAGCTGTCCTGGAACTCACTCTGTAGACCAGGCTGGCCTTGAATTCACAAAGATCTGCCTGTCTCTGTCTCCTGAGTGCTAGGATTAAAGGCGAGTGCCACCATGCCTGGCTTTTTTTTTTTTTTTGAGTAGGTGTATGTTAGTAGTGCGTGTGCTGNAAAAAAAAAAAAAAAAAGACCCTGGGTTCATCTCCAGCATTGAAGGGGGGGCGGGGGAGGGAGGGAAAGAGAGAAAGGGGAAACACAAGATCAAAACAGGGCTCAACGTATTTGTGTCCCTTTTGAGAGCAGGTATTCCTGTGTTGTGTAAGATTCTGGCTTCAATCCTCCTGAGTGCTACAATTAGACATAGACTCCTAGGTCCAGCTTATCTTTATTAAAATGTCAGTTTAGGGTTTGGAGGTATAGCTCATTTGACAAATGTTTGGGCTTTATTCCATAGACATTTGTGTTGGGCCTGACAAATCCAAGATCAAAGTTGTTAATTAAAATAAAGATTGCTGTGTATGTCTGAAAACAACAACGAAAAGAATGCCCAACCATTGTTTCTGCAAAAGCCGAGATACCTTAGATAAAGCTTACTGATTGTATTGGTATCTTAAGTTTTTGTTTTTTTAAGTACAATGCTCGATAGTGAAAAAGATTGTATTACTTCTTATAAATAATAAAACAGGTCTCATCAAATCTATATATGTATATTAAGGAAGATAGGCTAATTAAAAATATTTTATTTACTTTTTTTAAATTTTATTTTTTTAATTTATGTGTATGAATGTACTGTCTGCATGTAGGTTTGTGCACCCATGACGTGCAATGATGTGGAGGTCAGAAGAGGGTGTCGCATTCCCCTGGAACTGGAATTAAAGATGGTTCTCAGCCGCCATGTGGGTGCTGGGGATCGAACCCTGGACCTCTGCAAGAGCAGTCAGTGCTCTTAACCGCTAGGCCATCTGTCCAGCCCCAATAGGCTAATTTTTTATGCTTTTATACTTAACCAGCTTTTTAAAGCAGCCAACTTCTGGCTGGACTGGTCTGGTTCTCTGTAGGAGGTGTCTACCTATGTCAAACTTCAATCTAAAACTTTCCAGGCTGGCTGGGGAATGACTGAAGGTATCACATTCAATCACTGTGATAGCCTAGTAAACAGCCTGGTTCAAATATATCCCTCTGAAGGAGTGTGTGTAGTGAGTGATTAGTGATGGTCAGTAGAATGTTACTTACTTCATAGTTGTTTGCTGCTATATATTATCTCAAATAATGAAGTCTTAACAATGTCTGACTTAGAGGGCTTGGATTTCTTTTCAGGCTCTGTCAACAGAATCCATTGAAAGGCTCCCTGTGTATAATAAAGCTGCATGGAAGCATTATAACACCAACCACGAGGCTGATGACTGGTGTGTCCCCAGCAGAGAGCCGAAAGACATGACCACATTCCGCAGCACCTAGATGCACTCAGGACAGCTGGAAAATCCAAATGTTGTTTTTGCTAAATTTGAAAGAGGTGGTGTTCAGAACCATATCATACCAAATGTCATGTGTGATTTTCACAATTAGTACTTATACTGATTTTACAGCTATGTTTAGTTATTTGAACATAATTTTAAACACTCAGAGTTTTGGTCAGCTTCCCTCTTTATTGTAGACTTCTGAAAATCAAATTCTTTGGGTTTCTTTAGGAAGCTGTGTATTTAAAAAAACATTCATGTATGTCTTTTTAGCTGGTTAGCTGTCTTTGTGTTTTGGGAAACCTGCCATCTGTTTAGTAGTGACACCTAATCAGATGGTCTTGCTGTTGCCCAGGAAAGCAGAACACAATGTGTAGACTCTTTCAGCATCTACATGCATTGGCATAGCGCTGAAGGTAATTGGTCATGATATATTTTATTGCAGTGTGTTATAATGACTGATTCCCTGACAAGCTAAGTCCAAATAATGGGTAGTCTGTCCTCCTTTAACCTCCTGAGTGATAGAATTAAAGGTGTATGCCATAACATCTGGCTTACAAGATTCATGTTTACACCAAACCAAGCAAACACAGTAGCAGTAAAGAATAAACTGAGAGAAAGTGGTAAGTCCCCCAACTAAACTGATCAATTGTTGAGACCCTGTGGTGGAACTTTTGAAAAGACTATACTTTTTCTGGGTCCTGCTGCAGCCAGACCTGGAGGCCAGGGATGAGTTTCTCTCTTTTTTTTGGTCATTTTGAGAAAGGGTCTCCCTGTAGCCCCAGCTGACCTGGAACTCACTATGTAGACCAGACTGGCTTCGAACTCATAGAGATCCACCTGCCTCTGCTGGGATTAAAGGTGTGTACCACCACACCTGGCTTGGGATGACTTTCGTTTTTTGGGTTTTTTTTTTTTTTTTTTTTTGTCTTTTCGAGACAGGGTCTCCCTGTAGCCCCAGCTGTCCTGGAACTCACTCTGTAGACTAGGCTGGCCTTGAACTCACAAAGATCTGCCTGCCTCTGCCTCCCGAGTGCTAGGATTAAAGACATGCACCACCACGCCCGGCTGGGATGACTTTCTTAAAGACTTTCTTGGTGAGACTCCTGCTTGGCTTGGCTGTGGTCAACTCTTCAAAGCGAATGGTAGTTGGAGTGAAAGACCAGGATGACTGCAGGTCAGGTGATCAAAGGTGATGTTACCTAGTTTTTCTTTAAGTGGTGAGAAAGAACAAGTATTTTCTAAAAATATTCAGATTTTAAGGGCCGGAGAGATGGCTCAGTGGTTAAGACCACTGTCTGTTCTTGAAGAGGACTGGTGTTCAATTCCTAGCACCCACGTGGTGGCTAACAGCCATTCCTACCTAACTCTAGTTATAGGGGATCTGATGCCCTCTTCTGACCTCTGAGGATGTGGGTGACCTACCTACATGCAGGCAATGTACTCATCAACATAAAAATAATAAAATATTAAAAAAAATTCAGATTTTGATAGCAAAGAAGTCAGCTTGGACTAATTACATTTACTTGTATTCGTGGTAATTTATAGTTTTCAAATGCTTTGCCATATTGGAATTGTGTTTGTTTCCAAAGCATAGAGCTATTGAACAGATGACATCAACTGGTTCTCACCTCATAGTGACCCAGAATGGGAGCCAGAGCCTAAGCTGTCCGGTAGACTAGTGAGTTCTTACCTCATCTGTCAGGAGGTGAGGAAATGTGATGAAAAGATGTGCTTTGCCACTTAACTGGGAGGGTTTTTTTTTTTTTTTTAAAATTTGTGGTTGCTTGGTTTGTTTTTTTGGGGGGGGGCAGTCTGGAGAATGGAGTGAGTGGAAACATGTCTTGAAAAGATTTATCAAATTATCAAATTTATCAAATTATCTGTGTCCCATAAATATGTTTGTTTTAAATAGAAAAGCCAAATCATGCAGCATGGCACAATTCTTGTACCAAATGCTATAAATATGTAGAGTAGGAGGGTGCTTCAGGCAGTTAGTCTCGGACCCTCATGTGAGAGGTGAGGGTCCTCAAACTCAGGATCTGCTGTTGGCCCAGGGCCTCTTAGTGAATAAGACCAAATACTGGAAAAATACACCTTATTATACCTGCTGTTTTTAATCATGGATTTTGTGAGAAATAATAGAATTGGTTGATTGGTGACATTCAGTGTATACAATTTTTAGCTTTAAATTACATTTCTTGTAATGATGAAATATTTTGGAATCTTTTCATTTAAAATACTCCCTTTCCCAAATAAGACATTTGTACAACTATCATAAACTTGTTTTTACTTATTAAATGCTTTTCTTTCTCCAAGAAAATTAAGTTTTTCCCCCTCTGTATTTAAGAACTAGGAAACAATGTTTTCAATATAAAAGTAAAATTGTTTTACTTAATCTCTTTTTTTAAGGTGTTATAGCTTTTTACTTTATTATTGTAGTAATGGACAGAAAATTGCATATAAAAATGTTGTGGAGAGCTTTTTCTTGGTTGTTTTTAAAGATACCTAAAAGGTTTTTAGATTCTTAACATGAGCTATTTTGTCTACCAGCATTAATTTTATGCAGCATATATATTAGTAGATTGAAGGTCAAGAAATGGGTACTAAGTGATTTTTTTAGTCAAGAAATGGGTACTAAGTGATTTTTATAACCTGGGCAGTTAATGAGTGTGCCAATGTATCCTAGGGCAGGACTAGCAAGAGTATTCTGAACTATGGTTTAAAATACTTGTTGGTTTTGATGTTTTTATACTTCACAGATATTGAAGTGGAATTCTGCCATGTTTATAAAATGGGTTTTTTGTATAAAAATAAACTGAAAATATAAACTCTTTTTAAATAAACTTGAATCAGATTAGGTTTTTAGAAATAAACTCATGTCTTTTTTTTTTTTGTCTTTTTGAGACAGGGTCTCCCTGTAGCCCCAGCTGTCCTGGAACTCACTCTGTAGACCAGGCTGGCTTTGAACTTTAGAGATCCACCTGCCTCTGCCTCCCTAGTGCTGGGATTAGAGGCATGTGCCACCATGCCCAGCAAAACTCATGTCTTTTAAATAGAGATTTCTTTCATCATCAAAACTCAATATTTGGTAAATGTTCAAAAACTTGTACCTAGGGGCAGCCAAGATGGCTCAGCAGGTATAGGCGCTTGCCACCAAACCTAATGACCTGAGTTCGATCCTTAGAACCAACATGGGGAGAATCAGCTACACTGCAAGTTGTCCTCTGACCTCCACATGCGTTCTGTGGCAAATGTACCCTTTCCCACATAACATACAAATAGTAAGTAAATGAAGGAATTTAATAGTGTCTTGCACTACTATTTGAAAGAAACGTCTTTCAAACAATTTATACCTATAGAATTAGGTATAAATTATAATGGGGAAAGAAAGTAGTAGAGTTTGTGTGGTCTTTCTAAGTCATCCTAGAGTTTCATTTTCTAAACACCTGCAGATGATTGATTGTTACTACACAGAGGAAAACTGTTGTAAAATTTTGAAAAGCTGTAAATTTGAAAAATTTTCCACATTTCAAATAATTGTTAGAAAAGGCTGAATTTAAGTAGCACTGCTGTTGACTGGACTTCAGTCATCAAAGACAGATCCCATTGTCTTCCTTGTTGGTAACCTGTCAGCTCCACCGTTAAGGTCAGTGAGGCCTGAGCCGGAACTCCAGAGGGGATGGTTCCGGCATGACTGCGTGCATGGCTAATCAGGAGGAACCCAAGTGAATTAACTTTGTGAGTTTTAACACATCAGTTTTCTGTGATAGGAGCTTCATAGGAAGAGTGGTCTTGGCTTAGTTAGGTGGCTTTTGCTGAGGACGTTTTCCTCATTCTAACTTCTGGTTCCAGTTTTGTTTTTTTTTTAACATTTTTTTTTTATTGATGCTTTGTGCATTTCATACATCATTTTCCAATTCAGTTCAGGCATATTTCCTTTTCCCTTCCCCCCCACCCCCACCCCAACCGAGATCATGCATTCTGCCATAACTGTCCTGCATATTTCTCTCAGGTTTTTTTTTCATTTTTTAGCTATAAGTGATAATCCATGAGTACAAGCATCCTTCATGTAAAACCAATTTGCAGGCTGTTGTGCCCAAACCCCCACAGCCCCACCTTCCAGCGGGGGATGAGGGGTTGTATGTTCAATCAGGTTGATCAAATGAGTGTCCAGACTACATTGCTGTAGTTTCACCATTCACCCCAATCGTAGCCCTTACATTCTACCATGCCCCCTCTTCCGCAGATTATTCCCTAGGCTTAGAAAAGGGGCACAGGTGGATGAGAAGCAAAACAGTCCACTCTCTCTGGAGCTGTTGTCTTGGACTCTGGTCAGTTCTGGCTGTTTCCTTTCATGGGCTGACAGTTTGTCCAGGAATAACCTTTCGATCCTACTAATGAAGCACAAGCAATTAGATATATAGGTATTTAAACAGCATTAATAGTTATGGTAGGTTACTTTGGTATAGACACATATGTTTAGATGATATGTTGATCCATGAATTATGTATTGAGACCACACATGCAAGTGTACAGATGGCCTCTGGAACACCAGAGAGTGTTACCAAAGGCCACTAAACCAATAAAGCAAATACGGGTCTCCTTGAGTCAAGCAAGACTCCACCGTCAACACCAGCTACACCTCACCTGCCTGGAAATACTGTGCAGCAGAGGCAGCCATATGCCTGTATATCCCAATTCTAATTGGCTATTGGCTCTCTCCTTGGAGGAATAACCCATGGCTGATGCCACAAGCTTACATCCTCTACAGGTTAGGAGATGTCATAAGCCACAGTAAAACCCTGTCATATTTAACAGGAAAAAAATGTAATTCAGGGATCAACATATCATCCAGTTTTTTCTTATAGTCAAACCCAATGCACTTGAACAGTAACAATGCATTGCAAAGGAGTTTGGCTTTACCTGTCAAATGAATGTACCACTTACTATTTCCCTTGATCCTGGTAGTTTAAACTGCTGTAGCATTTGTTCCATTTTTATGTTTGAAAAGAATTAAACATTCTGCCCACTTTCTTCTGTAGTCTTCACATTTCATTAGGGATGTTAATCATAGATTGTTGTTGTTTTTTTGGGGGGGGGTCTTTTCAAGACAGGGTCTTCCTGTAGCCCCAGCTGTCCTGGAACTCACTCTGTAGACCAGGCTGGCCTTGAACTCACAAAGATCCACCTGCCTCTGCCTCCTGAGTGCTAGGATTAAAGGCATGTGCCACCACGCCCAGCAATCATAGGTTTTTAATAGCAAAAGACAAGAACATCTTGTCATTTTGTTGACTTTCAAAAGCTACTACTAGGGGCTAGTCATATAGAGTACTTGGCAGAGTGCTTGAGTGCTTGCCTGGTGTGCATGAGGCCCTGGGTTCAATCTCCAGTACCAAATAAACTTGGCATGGTGGTACAAGCCTGTAATCCCAGGGCTTCAAGGTCATCTTTAGCTGCATAGTAAGTTTGAGGCCAGCCTGGGATACATGAGACATTGTCTCAAAAAAATAAATGAAAAGCTGTTACTTACATCAGGGAATAGTGACAGGCATCCTTTTACTTTAAGTTACAGATTCTTGAGCAAAAAAATACTGGTTTTACCCTAGTTAGGTAAACTTACACACAAGTGTTGTCAATTAGGAATTATTTTCTGGGAGTCTAGAAGTTGGTACAGTTATCACAGAACCTTGTCAGAAATTTATAGCTGTGATTTAAATGTTGCCATTTGCTTATACCAAGTTAAAAATGTTGGAAATTTCATTTATAAAACACCATATGAAGTTGGGATGTTTTATGCTTGACTCAAATATAAAAGAATCTAGTATTCTCTATGTTTTGTATTTAAATACCCTGTTAGGAGACTTAGAATGTTACTTACAGTGATATTGTTATAGTAAGAATACCGTACAGTTACACAGTTAACAGTACTATATGGAAATATAGTCTATATGAAAATACAGTATGGTATGAAATTTATTTGTGCAAAAGTTCATTCTAAAGTTGGAGCCTGTATGGCTGTAAATCTGAAATAAAATGGAAGAGGAAAACACTCATTTTTTATATTGCAGTATAAAAACTTATTTAATATGAATTGGTTTGGCGTCTCTATTCTCTGTCACTCCCCAACACCTTGTCTGCAGGAGGTACTTGTGTGTGTTGAATATCTGTTGATAATTTAATAGCACTGTCTCCATTCTCAAAGACAGTTTAGCAAAGGAAGTCACTAACTCAGAGACTAGTCAGAGAATAAGTAAATGCGAGGGGGAGCAAACAGCGCTGTGAAAGATGCTTACAGGAAGCAAGCAAGTGACATTTAAAGGGCATTTAATTTTGCTGTTAACTGCAAGGGTGACATGACTGGTGTCCCCTCTTGAATAGCATGCTCCTGAGATTAAGGGCATCAGTAGTCACACTCCATGAAAATATGATGCTTGGGAAGAAATAAGCCAAATGAAAAAGGGGGCAAAGATTTCTCTTAGAACTTAGTCATAGGGAGGAAGGCTCTGGGTAACGGGGGTGCTGTGCGAGTGTGAGGACCTGAGTTCTGACCCCCAGCACCCATGTAAAAATAGAAGTTAGGTGTGGCAGCACATGCCTATAATCTAGAGCTGACAGGGTAGAGAAAGGAAGATCCCAGAGGTTCACTGGGCAGCCAGTCTGGCTAAACTGGCAAGCTCTAGGTTTAGTGAAAAACTAAAAAAACTAAAAAAAGCAACAATAACAACAAAAAACCAGTGGGAAATAATAGAAGATATCCAAAATTGTCTTCTAGCCTCTACATGTGCATGCACAGGTGGGCACAGCCGTGTACACATGTGCATACATTCATACATCACATGGTAATATGCAGTACCAATGATGACTAGAAGGATACAATGAATGCTTATCGTTAGGGCTCACAGTCTGGAGTGACTTTTTACTACCATAGAAAACTGTCTTGGTTGCTCAGGATTCCTTGGCTGCTGGGACACAAACAACTCAGTGTGGACAATCAGAAACATCTGCACCGGCAACACAGGAAAATGCTGTCTGCTTTCCCTTGCGAGTTGTGGCAGAAATTCTGACTTTGAGGGACATTGTGGTTGCAAGGTCAGGTTCCTGATGCAGAAAGGTGCTGGTGCTGATGTTTCACCTATGCACAAGGTCAATTTCAGTGGTGGGAATTAGGTTTTTTTTCTTTTGTTTTAATTTAACTTTTCTTGTTTAAACGAAATCCATATAGCATGAAACTCACCATTTTAAAGTAATTGAAAGACTATATTTTTAGGAATACTTTCTTTTTTAAATTTAATTTGTATTTTGTGTGCGTGCGCATGTCTGCATGTACAAACATCCCTTGGTGTGTGTGTGAAGGTGAAGAGGACAACCTTCAGGAGTCAGCGCGCTATCCTCTGTGGAGTCCAGAAATTAAACTCAGGTCATCTGGCTTGGCCAGCTCCAGCTCCTGGCCTTCAGGGATCATTTCTACAGTTTGTCAATGGAATTCAGTGGCATTCAATCTGTTCCCAGTGTTGTGCAACCACACTTCTAACTAGTTCAAGAACATTTTCTTCATCCCAAAAGGAAACCCTGGGCCCACTAAGCAGTGGTAGGAGGCTTTTGTTGTTTTCTCTGTACATTATTCCTGGGAACTTACCCTGCAGGCTTTTTCTGCACTAGATAATGATAGGTTGAAAACACAAAGAGCAAGCCTGTAGAAACAGGGTGTGCCTAAACTACCTCTCAGATGCCATGTCTACAAAGGAATTTTTTTTTTCTTTTTACTTTCTATTATTTTTTATGTGTATGAATGTATTGTCTGCATGTAGGTTGGTGTACCCATGTCATGCAATGCTGTGGAGGTCAGAAGAGCATGTCGGATTCCCCTGGAACTGGAGTCAAAGATGGTTCTTAGCCGCCATGTGGGTGCTGGGAATCGAACCCGGGTCCTCTGCAAGAGAAGTTGGTGCTCTTAACCGCTGAGCCATCTCTCCAGCCCTACAAAGGAATGTTTCTTTTAATTATTTTTTATTTTATTTATTTTGTATGTGTATGAATGTACTGTCTCCATGTAGGTTTGTGCACCCTTGTCATGCAATGCCATGGAGGTCAGAAGAGGGCGTCGGATTCCCCTGGAAATGGAGTTAAAGATGGTTCTTAGCTGCCATGTGGGTGCTGGGGATCGAACCCAGGTCCTCTGCAAGAGCAGTTGGCGCTCTTAACTGCTAGGAATGTTTTAAGCCAGCCAAACATCAATGCCAACCTTGCTTATATTTTAAGCCCCCAAGCTGGACATCTAAAATTATAATTTCATATCTTTAAAAATGGAATTGGGTATATTACATGGTTCTTTCCAAAACTCCTACTGTTCACACCTCTTTCTAAGGTGAATTTTGACCCAGCCAAGGCAAAAGTCTCACTGTGTAGCCCTGGCTGGCATGGAGCTTGCTATGTAGACCAGGTTAACCTCAAATTCACAGAGATCTGCCTGCCTCTGCTCCCATGCTAGAATGAAAGGCGTGCAACCACCATACCCAGCTTTCCTATCTGTAATTTTGTACCTAACTACCACTCCTGTCTCATAGCCACTGTTGTATGCTCTCAGATCAAGTAACTGAGTGTCCACAGACGAGTGAGACCATGGAGTTCTTGTCCTTGTCAGTTCCATCTATATTACCAGGCTTAACAGGATTTCAGAATTTTTTAGTGGCTGAAGAGTATTCCATTGTGTGTCTGTACCACATTTTCTTCTATCCATTTATCCACTGATGGGTGCCAGGGTTGATTCCATGTCTTGGAAGAGACAATGTTTGGAAAAGGAGCTATTTTCAGTATTAGCCTATATTTATCCACAAGGTATCAAGTGGTGTGCAGTTTTGTGGAGGTTAATAACAGCATAGTTAATTCTTAACCGAGAATGAGAATCCTGATGCAAGAAAGAGAAAAGGTAAACTTTAAATGTCTACTATACTAAATTATGCAACTTTGTAGCCTTCACTCTACCTTTAAGTATAGATGGCCACATCTGAATAGATTTACCAATGACCATTTAGCTCCTTCCAAACTTTACCTTTCTAGCCTTTGAATTTTCTCTCTGCTTGTTTCCTCTTTTGTTTGGGTAACATCCTTAATTATCTCAAGTGTCACAATGATATTTTAATTGGAGGCATGTAGTCCTTAGGGGGGGAAAAACCTTAGTTTCTCATTGTTTAATCCTTGACCATGATATTTTGAGTGCTTACTGTATACAAGGTGTGACAGAAGACCCTAGGACTAAAAAAGACAAGCATTGGATACACAATATGGCACATGGCTGTTGTTCCAACTACATGGGAGGCTGAAGCAGGAGAACTGCTTGAGCTCAGTGTGGATAACATAAGACTGTCTCCTGCACACACCAGACATGCATGTGAGCACCGTATGCACATGATCTTCTGGTTATGGAATCAAATCTCCTGACATTTAACAGCCATTTTGTTTGACTCTATTTTTAGTTAGAAAATTTGGAGGCTCATAGATAATTGGATATTTTCATGTCTATATTTTATAATTTTGAATTTGTATGATGAAGAAAAGTCTCAGCTCTATAGTGATTACTGTGGCATTCCATTATCATATTAATCCAAATACTTTTGCCACAGAAATGTATATATATATATATATATATATGTCTTTTTGAGTGAGGGTCTCTGTGTGTCCCCAGCTGGCCTGGAATTCACTACAGAGACCAGGCTGGCCTTAAACTCATAGAGATCTGCCTACCTCTGCCTCCCAAGTCCTGGGACTAAAGGCATGTGTAACTATGCCTGGCTGAAACTTGTATTTTTTTTTTAACATTTTAATTACCATACTGTTTTCATAGTATATATTTTTTTGTCTTTTTTGTCTTTTAGCCCCAGCTCAGCTTGAACTCACTATGTAGACCAGGCTGGCATTGAACTTAATAGAGATCTGCCTGCCTCTGCCTCCTGAGTGCTGGGATTAAAGGTATGTGCCACCACACCTGGCTCATATTAGTATTTTCAAACAAAATTTGTTTTTGTTTTTGAGACAGGGTCTCCCTGGAGCCCCAGCTGTCCACTCTGTAGACCAGGCTGGCCTTGAACTCACAAAGATCCACCTGCCTCTGCCTCCTGAGTGCTAGGATTAAAGGCTTGCACCACCACGCCCGGCTCAAAATTTGTTTTTAATTCTCTTTTCCCACCCCTCTTCAACACCTCTTTTTCCTTTCGTGGTCTCTTTTCAATTTCATAGCTTATTCCAAACTCAAGACCCGCTTCTATACATGCATATAAACATTATTAACTAGGATGCATAGATGAGAGAGAACATGTGATTTTTATATTTCTGAGTCTGAGGGTTACCTTCATGTAATACTAGAACTTATATTTTCTAAAGCAGGAACGTTAATAATGGATACTTTTGGAATAGCACCCTGAGGGCCACCAGCAGATGGCAGCACTGGATCTCACTTCTGAGAGTGAGGCTGACTGGTGTTCTGTGAGTGCTGGAACAACTATACTCAGAGTCCAGAAAGTGATTCTTAAGGGAAAACTGGACACAATCATATGGGAAATCCTCAGATTTGCCTTAAAGGAGACTATTGGGTGCTTTGGCCAAGTACTTTCAAATTAACAAGGTGAAAGCTTTTACTACTCTCTGTAAATTGGCCTTCCCGCCCCCCCCCCTTTTTTTTTGGTCTTTTCGAGACTGGGTCTCCCTGTAGCCCCAGCTGTCCCCTGGAACTCACTCTCTAGAGCAGGCTGGCCTTGAACTCACAAAGATCCGCCTACCTCTGCCTCCCGAGTGCTAGGACTAAAGGTGTGTGCCACCATGCCCGGCAGCCTTTCCCCCTTTTAAATACCATAAAACAAAGTTTCAGTCATTGTGGTCCAATGAGATCATGCAAGCTGTGGTAGTGTGAACAGCGTAGTTTGTGGAAGCATAATCTGCATGCTTGCACCATGAAAAAATCATCGAACACAAGTTTCTCAGAACTATTTCTATTGTTGAGCCAAGCATAACTAGGTCATATTAAAGACAGTCTGAAATTTACTGTATAGATGTGGGAATTAAAGGTACAAATAAAAACCCTGGTGTCATACCTAATCTTCGGGGGGGGGTACTAGGAAAATAAAACTCCAGTTATAGTTGCTCTAGGAACTGATCTGCTAGGCCCATTCAGAGAAAGAACGTGCTTGCTTCTTTAAGACTATGTACAGTTTTTTCTTAGCAGCTGTCCATGGAACTGCTAAGATTAGTTTTCTGTGATTGATAACCGATGCTGTTCAGTCTCCTCACCACCTTCCCCAGCACAAAATAACTTGTGTACATTTCTTGTCTAGATGAAACTTCCAACTTTTCTTTGGTTCTTCAGTCATNTTGTGAGAATCTTTGACAGTAAGGTTTGTTTCCTGGAGATGACAGTTGGATTTTGTCTTATAACTCAGTTGGCTAGTGTGGCTTTTAAGTGGTAAGCTGAGACTATTTGAGAAGGTTTTTTTGTTTGTTTGTTTTGTTTTTGTCTTTTTGAGACAGGGTCTCCTTGGAACTCTGGCTGTCTTGGAACTTGCTCTGTAGACCAGGCTGGCCTTGAACTCACAGAGATCTGCCTGCCTCTGCCTCCCAAGTGCTAGAATTAAAGGCATGTACCACCACGCCCAGCTTCAAGTTACTTTTTTTTCTTACCAAGTAAAGATTCCTATATTGGATATTCTCTATAGGTTTTTGTCTTTGTTTGGAAACAGGTGCTCTCTATGTAGCCCTGGCTGGCCTTGAACTCACAGGGTTCAATCTTCCTGCCTTGGCCTCCTGAATACTGAGATTAAAGTTGTACACCATCATACCAGGCCAATCTTCTCTAGAGCTTTATTTGAAAAAAAAAAAAAAAAGATTTTGGGGCAGGAGAGGTGGCTTAGCGGTTAGGAGCACTGACTGCTCTTGCAGCAGAGGACCTGGGTTCGATTCCCAGCACCCACATGGTGGCTAAGAACCGACTTAGGCTGGGTGTGGTGGTGTATGCCTTTAATCCCAGCACTTGGGAGGCAGAGGCAGAGGCAGAGGCAGGCTGATCTCTGTGAGTTCAAGGCCAGCCTGGTCTACATAGTGAGCTCCAGGCCAGCTGGGATTAAAGGGAGACCCTGTCTCAAAAAAAAAAAAAACAAACAAAGATTTTAAGCTTTTTTCAATTAGGTTTTCTCAGGATCATTCTAAGTCAACTCAGATTTAAGTATTACAGCTTCAGGCACAGAGAGCTACAAGCCACTCTGTTAAATAAACACAAAGTTCTGACATTTTCAGATCCCAAATAATCCAAAGAAGCAAAAGGAAATATTCTTGGACACTAGGTTCACAGTGGGTAACGCCTTCTCTTAAATGTTCATTATTACTGGAAGGCATTTGGGTCTGCTCACCAAGGGCTCTTCTGAATTTGTCATCTCCAAAGTGGGCCAACTATGTCATTGAGAGTCGCTCCTCTTGTACTATAGCCATCACTTGGGAAACATGAGCATCTTGTGTGTTTAGAGATGTCCAGCCCCATGACCTCCACCCCTGTCCCCAGAGCTCCGAGTACCAGGTAGGTGACAATTCTGTGGGGAGAGGGTGGCGTGATGCAGGCTGTGTGTGGCTCTTCTTATTTTCAGGTTTTTCTTGGACGTTGTCTTTCCTTTTTTTCTCCAGCTCCAAGTAGGACTTGGAACTCATTTTCCTAGGGTTATTAATCCTTAAGTTAACACACAGTCATCTTTTTGCTTCTTTAATTTCTCTTGTCTGTATAATGAATTTCCTTGATCAAATATTCTCTATTTGAAATTCTTCATTTCTGTTTTTCTTATTGAACACTGAGTAAAACAGCTAACAGGGGTTGGGGGTATTGCTTAGTGACAAAGCATGCTCTTTGCTTATTTGAGGATCTCAGTTTAATCCTCATCACTCAGACAAACAAAACCCCAAACCCCAAATAGCAAACATATCTAAAGCATTTCAACAGCAGAGGAAGTTCAATTTTCTACATCCTGATTTCAGGTGAAACTTTTTTGAGTAGCACATAGAGCCAGTGCATTTAGAATTTTAGTATAGCAGAAAGAAAACCCTAGCATTGCATTTAGATGATTTGACCCACAAGTAACAATTTGATAGTAAAAGCAAAACCTAAGTATGAAATACACTCTATGAATTTTCTCTCAAATTACTAGTAATATCTCTATGTTATATGTGGTACTTGAATTGAATGTTTCTCTCTTTCACTTAAAAATAGCCAGGGAAGGGGCTGGAGAGACAGCCTAGCGGTTAAGAGCACCAACTGCCCTTGGAGAGGACCCGGGTTCGATCCCCAGCACCCACATGGCGGCTAAGAACCATCTGTAACTCCAATTCCAAGAAAACTCCAGTTCCAGGGGAATCCAAGACCCTCTTCTGACCTCTGCGGCATTGCATGACATGGGTGCACAAACCTGCATGCAGACAGTACATTCATACACATACAAAAATAAATAAATAAATAAACAAAAAACAAACAAATAAATAAATAAATAAATAAATATAGCCAGGGAAATAGCAAAACTCCACTGAAACCATACACCAATATGTATAGTTCTTTAATCATTCAAGAAATTCGATTTGTAATTTAAGCCCCCCACCCAAAAGAATTTCCAGGCCTAGGATAGTTTCCTGGGAGAATTATTCTCACTATTATCCTGGACCAAAAGCCAAAAACTACATCTAAAGAACTCCAGCATGTGTTTCATCTGTTTAGTTGTCCCTCACTAAATATTGACAGCTCAAATCCATCAGCTTATAGCAAGAAGTGTGGGCCCTGGCCAAATGTGATTTCTTCTATACATGCAAGGCTGGTGGTTTAATGTTAAAACAAAATAAAATCAGTGTGATCTACCCCATAAAATGACTAAAGAAGGGGGCTGGAGAGATGGCCTAGCGGTTAAGAGCGCCGACCGCTCTTGCAGAGGACCCGGGTTCGATCCCCAGCACCCACATGGTGGCCGAGAGCCGTCTGAAACTCCAATTCCAGGAGATCTCCAGTTCCAGGGGAATCCGAGACCCTCTTCTGACCTCCCGGCATTGCACGACACGGGTGCACAGACCTGCATGCAGACAGTACATTGATACACATACCGAAATTAAAAAAAAAAAAAAATTAAAAAAATTAAAAAAAAATTAAAAAAAAATAAGGCAGTGAATTAAAAAAAAAATGACTAAAGAAGGAAAGTCATGTGATGCTATCCTCTATCTCAATGAACATAGAAAAATCATTTGACAAAGTCAGTCCTTGTCCAGAACAGCTAGTGTCCCACTTTGGGACCTGACAGTGCTGACTGTACTCTGGGCAACCTTCCCCGCCCTTGATACTTCCTGAGAAGAGAGTAATGATTTCTGTCCTTCATTTTGAGGAATGGATCCAAATTTAAGAGAAATACATGAGTGAACAGACTAGAAATCCAACACAGATTAGCACATCATGATTATCAAAGTCACAGTGTTAAGGTATATTTTCTTGTGGACAAAGGAGATTTTATGTTCCAGCAGTAGCAAAATAAAATCTTGAAAAGCATTAACATATAAACAAATTTTAAAAGACCAAAGGAATTTAGGTAAGTTCCTTTCATTTGCCAAATTCATTAGGACAAACACTAGGGATTCTCTCAAGATGATAGCCAGATGGGATTATATAATGTTTTAAGTTTGTACCTGTGACACCTGAAAACACAACTACACAGTTAATATGATCATTTGCTTCCATTGAGACCAGCTAATTCTGTATGTGATCAAATGTTTGGAAATAAAAACAGAAAGGGAAGAGTGAGTTAGACTTCCAATATATAAACAAAATTGAAAGCCTGACAGGTCAACACTTCATAAACAAGGAGGAAAAAAAGGCATTGAAGGAGGCAAGCAAAGCAAGCCTTCAAGCATTTGGGATTTGCATCAGAATACAGGCAAAAGGGAAACCCACATGCCAGGGACACAATGAAGGGACAACATGGGAAAGGTGCGGGATAATTCCACACTAAGTTCTACCAACCCTGTGGGAGATTCCTACAGTGGGATCCCCCTGGGTGTGGCCCAGGACACAGATCTTAGAGGAACAATTGCAGACATATTCAAAGAAATCAAAGAATATAAAGAACAAGTCAGAGAACTAAGGACAGAGAATGAAAAAGTCAATAAGGACCTAGAGGGAGAGAATAACAAACAGAACTAAAGGGAGACAATGACAAAGAAGGCCATTACATCTTTATCAAAGGAACAATTCACCAAGAAGATTTCACAATCATGAATATATATGCACCAAACTCTGGTGCACCAAACTTTATAAAAACAATTCTCCAGCACTTCAAGGCATGGATTAACCCCAGCACACTCATAGTAGGGGACTTCAATACTCCACTGAGCCCTTTGGACAGGTCAACCGGACAAAGAATAAACAGAGAGACATCTGAACTGAATGATACAATACACCAAATGGACCTCACAGATATCTACTGAACATTCCACCTAAATACCAGAGAATATACTTTCTACTCAGCACCCCACAGAACATTCTCCAAAATCAACCACATACTAAGACACAGGCAAAACCTCAACAAATACAAAAAGATTGAAATAATTTCATGCATTCTATCACACCACAGTGCAATAAAGCTCAATATCAACACGAGGATAAGCCCTAGTATCTACAAGAACACATGGAGACTAAACAACACACTCCCAAATAAAGAATGGGTCAAGGAAGAAATAAGAAAGAAATAAAAGCATTCCTGAAAAGAAAAAAAAAAAAAAAAAAAAAAAAAAAAA
>VZQC01005840.1:857689-960877 GCA_009823505.1 Rhizomys pruinosus
AAAAAAAAAAAAAAATCAATGAATCCAAAAGTTGGTTCTTTGAGAGAATAAACAAGATAGACAGACCTATAGTCCAGTTAACCAAAAGAAAGAAAGAAAGAGCAACTCCAAATCAATAGAATCCATGATAAAAGGGGAAATATCACAACAGACAATGAAAAGATCCAGACAATCATACAGGAATACTTCAAAAACCTATACTCTACTAAGTTTGAAAACCTAGGAGAAATGGATGAATATCTGAAATCCTGGGAATCACCAAAGCTTATCCAAGAAGTAATCAACAGCTTAAACAGATCCATAATATATGAAGAAATTGAAGATGTAATAAGAAACCTCCCAACTAAAAAATGCCCAGGCCCAGATGGTTTCAGAGAAGAATTCTATAAAACATTTAAAAAAGACTTACAGCCATTATTACTCAAATTGTTCAGAAGGATACAAGCAGGGGGGAAATCTCCCAAATTCCTTCTATGAAGCTAGCATCACTCTAATACCAAAACCAGGCAAAGATACAACCAAAAAGGAGAACTATAAACCCACCTCATTAATGAACACAGATGCAAAAATTCTCAACAAAATACTTGCAAACCACATACAGACCCACATAAAAAGATCATCCATCATGACCAAGTTGGATTCATACCAGAGATGCAGAGATAGTTCAACATACAAAAATCAATAAATATCATAAAGCACATAAATGGACTGAAAGACAAAAACCACACCATCATCTCAATTGATGCAGAGAAAGCCTTTGACAAAATCCTCCACCCCTTCATGCTTAACATCCTTGTAGGAATTGAATTGGAGGGATCATTCCTCAATGTAATCAAAGCCATATACAGGAAACCCACAGCTAACATCATCCTAAATGGAGAAAAGACAGAAGCATTCCCTTTAAAGATAGGAATTTGGCAAGGTGGCCCCCTGTCACCACTCCTCTTCAATATAGTGCTTGAAACACTTGCTAGGGCAATAAGGCAAGAAAACGAAATTAAAGGAGTACTAATTGGAAAAGAGGAAGTCAAGCTATCTCTTTTTGCCAATATGATTGTTTACCCAAGGGATGCTAAAAACTCCACCAGAAAACTCTTAGAAATGATTAGAGTTTCATTAAAGTGGCAGGATACAAAATTAACTTAGAAAAATCAGTAGCCTTTCTATACACCAACTGAAGAGGGAACACAAGGAGACCTTCCCACTCACAATAGCCTCAAAAACAATAAAATACCTGGGAACAAACCTAACCAAAGAAACCAAAGATCTCTACAAAAAAAAAAAATTAAACCCCTGAAGAAGGAAATTGAAGAAGACATCAGAAGATGGAAAAACCTCCCATGCTCATGGATTGGAAAAATTAATATAGTAAAAATATCCATTCTACCCAAATTAATATACAGAATCAATGCAATCCCAATTAAAATCCCCAAGAGTTTCTTCACAGGCTTGGGAAAAAAAGTCCTTAATTTCATACAGAAAAACAGAAGACCCTGAATAGCCAAAGCAACCCTGAGTGAAAAGAGCAATACACGGGGGATCTCTATACCAGACTTCAAACTATACTACAGGGCTATAGTCATAAAAACAGTTGGTACTGGCACAAAAACAGACCTGTTGACCAATGGAACAAAACTGATGATCCAAACTTGAGCACCTCATATTTGACAAGGGGGCCAAGAAGACACAATGGAGGAATGACAGCATCTTCAGCAAGTGGTGTTGGCAAAACTGGATCACCACTTGTAGAAGAATAAAGTTAAACCCCTACCTCTTACCCTGTACAAGAGTCAACTCCAGATGGATCAAAGACCTCAATGTGAAACCCAAAACTCTGAAGGTGATAGAAGAAAAAGTTGGCAACAGTTTACAAGACATAAACATAGGAAAAGACTTCCTAAATCAGACAGCAGCTGTGCAAGAAATAAGATTGACAATTGACAAATGGGACTTCATTAAACTCAAAAGCTTCTGTACATCAAAAGAAATAGTCAAGGAAGTGAAGAGAACACCCACAGAGTGGGAAGAAACCTTCACAGCAGATACATCTGACAAAGCATTGATTTCCAGAATATATAAACTACTCAAAAAACAAAGAAGAAAGAAAACAAATGACTCACTCAAAAGATGGAGCAAAAAGCTGAACAAAGACTTCACAAGTGAGGAATTAAAGATGGCTGATGAATAGGATCAAGAAAACAAATGATACCAAGTTCTGGAGAGGTTGTGGGGAAAGGGGAATACTCATCCATTGCTGGTGGGAATGTAAACTCATACAGCCACTATGGAAAGCAGTGTAGAGAACCCTTGGAAGACTCAAAATGAGCTTGCTACCTGACCCAGTCATATCACTCCTGGGTATATACCCACAAGACTCATCATAGAGATGCATGTGCAGCCATGTTTATTGCAGCTCTCTTCACAACAGCAAAGAGCTGGAACCAACCCAAGTACCCCTCAACTGACAAGTGGATAGAGAAAATGTGGTACATCTACACAATGGAGTTCTATGCAGTGGTAAAGAAAGATGACATCATGAACTTTGCAGGTAAATGGATGGAGCTAGAAGATATCATGCTAAGTTAAGTATCACAGTCCCAGAAAAACAAATGCTGAATGGTAACCCTCAACTGTGGATGCTACCATCAATTACCTAATTGTATGGCAAACTGAGCAATATTAATGTGATCTGAAAACAACTGTGCTCTTATATTGTGAATCCCTTAAAAATAAATAAATAATTTTTTAAAAAAGATAAATGCGGGTCTGGAGAGATGGCCTAGCAGTTAAAAGTGCTGACTGCTCTTGCAGAGCACCCACATGGCAGCTGAGAACCATCTTTAACTCCAATTCTAGGGAAATCTGACATCCTCTTCTGACCTTCGCGGCATTGCGTGACACTCACACGGGTGCACCAACCTACATGCAGACAGTACATTCATACACATAAAAAATAATAAATAATTTTTTTAAAAAAGATAAATGCCTAGTTATTGAAAGCAGGTACAGAAATGGCAGATCTTTAAAAAGGTAACTCTTGGGGCTGGAGAGATGGCCTAGCAGTTAAGAGCACCAACGGCTCTTACAGAGGACCCGGGTTTGATCCCCAGCACCCACATGGCAGCCGAGAACCGTCTGAAACTCCAATTCCAGGAGAACTCCAGTTCCAGGGGAATCCGACACCCTCTTCTGACCTCTGCGGCATTGCACGACACGGGTCCACAGACCTGCATGCAGACAGTACACTCATACACATACAGAAAAAAATAAAAATAAAAATAAAAAAATAAAAAGGTAACCCTTTACCTTTTTAAACTCCAGGTACGTTCATTAAATATTTTAATTATTTCATTTATTTATTTTTTTTATTTTATGTGTACGAATGCTTTGCCTGCATGTATATAAGTGCACTACATGTGTGCAATGCCTGCAGAGGATGTTGGATCTCCTGGTACTAGAGTTATGGATAGTTGTTAGTCCCCTTGTGAGTGTTGGGAATTGAACCTGGGTCCTCTGCAAGAACAGTAAGTGTTCTTAACCACTGAGCATCTCTCTCCAGCCCCCCATCATTAAACATTTAAGAAAGTCAGCTCTAACAGTCTACTATTTTATAATTAAATTGTGTAATATTTAGCAAAAACTAAATGCTTTTGGGGCTAGAGAGATGGGTCAGTGGTTAAGAGCACTGATTGCTCTTGCAGAGGATCTGAGTTTGATTCCCAGTAACCACATGGTGGCTAACTCTAATTCTAGGGAATCTGACACCCTCTTCTGACCTCTGCAGGCATTTGCATGACACAGGTGCACATATACATATACATAAACTCTTATACAGAAAATAAAATTAATAAATATTTAAAAACCTAAATGCTCTTAAATTAACCTTGATCATATATTTTATTTTAAGCCAATCCTTATAATAGTTACCAAGATTAGATTAATCACTACTTTGATTTAAATAGAGATTTGTTTGAACTTTGACTTTAGAAATTTTAAGAATATATCTTTTTTGTGTGTGTATGAGTGTACTGTCTGCTTGTAGGTTGGTGCACCTGTGTTGTGCAATGCTGTGGAGGTCAGAAGAGGGCATTGGATTCCCCTGGAACTGGAGTTAAAGATGGTTATTAGCCGCCATGTGGGTGTGGGAATCGAACCCAGGTCCTCTGCAAGAGCAGTGGGTGCTCTTAACTGCTGCGCCATCTCTACAGTCCCCTAGAATATTTATCATTTTTAAGTCTCACCTTTTATCTCTCTAAATACCTTGCTTATCACCTTTATAATATGCCAAAAAAACTTTAATTCTCCATTCCATTTTTGAAACATCCAGCCATCTTAACCTTCATATCTAAATCCTTATTCCATTCTTACAACCTTCAAAAATTCTCCTCCTACTTATCTTAATACCATGAGACATAAATAGCATTAATAAATACATTTGCCATCCATTATGAAGACTCTTACCAGGCCTAGCCTCTCCTAAGTTGCTAATGACAAGCTAATATTTGATTTTACAAATATGAACAATAAAGCCACTTGCACAAAATATGTTAAAGCCAGAATTTCCTGAAGTAGCTAAAAATAAAGCACACTCGGCTAAACACAACTTCTTTGTACTCCAATTTGAATTTCCTAAGATTAAACCAATATATGTTAACATAGGTGTCCAAAAGTTTGTAAGGACTTAAATTGTTTTATTACATTTAATGTGATAAGCAAATTATTTATTATCCTTGGGCGAGGCAGGGAGCTGGCTTGCCTTGCTGCTTACTGTTTTAAGCTGTGGCAAGAGTGAGATGCTTGAGGGTGGTTCCTCAAGGTTGCTGGGGATTTTTAAATTTTGCTATTTCTAAAGTGATAGTAAATCCTCTGTTGCCTCAGGCTAGACATAGTTAGAATAACAACTTCTGTTGGTAATAGTATATTTCTCAAAATGTTTATATTTATTAGTACGTGGCAGTTAACTCTAATAATCAAGGAGAATCAAGTCAACGAAAGTATCTGCCTTTACTGTCCTCTAACTTGAGTTTCTCCCTGACTGTATTTGAGGTGATGAGATGTCTAAAGAATACTAAAGTAAGCCGGGCGTGGCGGCGCATCACTTTAATCCTAGCACTTGGGAGGCAGAGGCATGTGGATCTCTGTGAATTCAAGGCCTGCCTGGTCTACATAGTGAGCTCCAGGCCAGCTGAGACTAAAGGGAGACCCTGCCTCAAAAAGACAAAAAAAAAAAGTAAAGTATTCTTTCTCCTCTGAGGACATTTCTCCTCAGAGGACATTTTTATTCTCTGGTTAAACTTTGGTTCAAGCTTAAATGCAGAAAATCAGAGATCCAGGTCAAATAGATACCATGTAGGGTGTCTTGCCATCCCTACTTAAATTCCCCTTGTTCTGCTTTCTAGAGCTTTATATTTCATGAGCATGCGGAGACAGGCTTTGCCAGATGTAGTTGCCTAACCTCACTGACAAGGCCTGAGTTTTCTTGTATCTTATCCCTTTATTAATGTCCCTAATGAAGGCAGAACCTATTTGGGGTCATCACACTCACCAACGTGGCTCCTAATACACTATGACCTTCATGAACTTAATTTTTGCCTGGTTAAAATGGTTCTGTGAGTGCAGGACCCACCGTTCCTAAATCTTCTGGAGTAAACATTGGCCTTACAGGTATTATGGAATCAATCAACTTCTAATGATTATAAGTTAAGGACAGCCTTGAATTCCTTGTGGACAAAGTTATTAAAATGCTCTTAAGGGCTGGAGAGATGGCCTAGCGGTTAAGAGCACAGACTGCTCTTACAGAGGACCCAGGTTCGATCCCCAGCACCCACATGGCGGCCGAGAGCGGTCTGAAACTCCAATTCCAGGAGAACTCCAGCTCCAGGGGAATCTGACACCCTCTTCTGACCTCCGCGGCATTGCACGTCACGGGTGCACAGACTTGCATGCAGGCAGTACATTCATACACATACAGAAATAAATAAAATTAATAAAAAAAAAATTAAAAAAAAATAAAATAAAATGCTCTTAAATGTTTCCTTTGACTTAAAAAACTAATTTGTAGGGCTTTTTCCTCTACATAAGGCTGCATGTCTACTTTAATTTGGATCCAAAGAGCTAAATGGTTCAGTTGAACTGTTTCTAAGCAGTAGCTTAATTGGTCATCATTTTTTTCCTAATATTTTTTAAAATTTTATTTTTCATGTGTATGAGTGTAATGTCTGCATGTAGGTCTGTGCACTCGTGTCGTGCAATGCCTCGGAGGTCAGAAGAGGGTTTCAGATTCCCCTGGAACTGGAGTTAAAGATGGTTCTCAGCTGCCATGTGGGTGCTAGGGATCGAACCCGGGTCCTCTGCAAGAGCAGTTGGCGCTCTTAACTGCTAGGCCATCTTTCCAGCCCCCCTAATATTTTGAATTAAGTGTTCCATGGTTGGGATACCATGGAAAATATTTCTCAATAAAACTTAAAAATTCACAAATCTTGGGCTGGAGAGATGGCTCAGCAGTTAAGAGTGCCAACCGCTCTGGAAGACTATAGGACTGGGGTTTGATTCCCAGCACGCACATGGCGGCTAAGAACCATCTTCGACTCCAGTTCCAGGGGAATTTCTGACCTCCGCAGCATTGCACGACATGGGTGCACCTACTTACATGCAGACAGTACATTCATACACATAAAAAAAAAAATCACAAATCTCCTTTGATTATTCTTGAATTCCAAATCCTTTAAGTTGTAAGATTGCAGTCAGCTTCTACCTGGAAATCTCAAGAATTGGTCACCCTTGAACACCATCCTGCATTCCGGGAAAAGGTTGCTGTAACCACAGCAACCTCTGCCTCCCAAGTGCTGGGATTAAAGGCATGCATCACCACGCCTGGGCAGAAGAATTGCTCTAGGGGAGGAAAAGGGCAAGATATGCAATTTAGCAGGGACTTACCAAACCCTTATCCCAAGCTGTTAGGGGAGACCCCGGCATTCAAAAGTATTCAGGACTCTGATAAAGATAACTCAGGCTTTATTTTAGGGTGGAACATCACAGCCAGCAACAATATGGCTGCTTGGCAGACTTTTAAGAGGGAAGAAGGCAGCAGGGTCTGGGCAATAGGGCATGGGCACTTTGTGGTTGGTATCAGGACAAAGAGCTTGAGGAAAACAGGATGTTTCTCTCAGCAGCCAAGCAAGGTTATAGTGACCTTTTCCCAGCGTGTAGGATGGTGCTCAAGGGTGACCACTTCTTTTCCAGGTCCAAGTTGACTGTGGTCTTTTTTTTTTTTTTTACCCAGTACATCTTTGATCAGGTCTTTATTCAAATAGGCTGTCTCTATTTGCTCTATGGAGTAGACATATTTACATATTTATTTATTAGGCTATGCAGCAGTTTTCTCTTCTTCTGTGGTAGGCTTCTTTCAGCTGCTGTTTCTTGGTGGCTGCCCTCTTTTTCCCCACTGGCTTCCTCAGCTTCTTGACATTCACAGCCAGCCTTGGTCTCTTCTTTTCCACAGGCTTCTTGCCTGCAGCCCCCTTCTCTGCCACCCCCTTCTTTGTCATCCCCTTCTCTGATTTAGCTGCCAGTGATGCTGCAACAGCTTCCAGTTTCTTCACCCAGAGTTTGTCATTCTTGGCCTGGTAAAGAATGGTGTTCCTGCTCATTGTCTTTGCATATGGGTTTAGCTTCAGCATGATTTTCAGGTTCTTCAGTAGATTCTTTTTCAGGACTCTGCTATGAATCTTCTTGCATGGTGCTGACTGTGGTCTTACACAAACAAGCCACATTCACCTGCCTGATTGCAGAGTAAAGCTGCAGGAAACAGGATTTAGGAAAAAAGCCAGAAAGATGCCATGACAAAGTTGAGTCTCAGAATTTGTCCCCAGCACTGAAGGTGAGCTGACATATCAAATCACACCTACACCTGGGTTTCAGGCTTCAAGTGGTCTTAAAGCAGCACAAACCAGACTGAGAATTGGAACAAAAATACTTCCAAAGCAAGCAAACAAGTGATACCTCAAAACAACCATCTTGAAACAAATGCAAACCAAAAGTCATTTTAACAATAAGATCCTCAAACAACCAAATCAGATACTGTTTTCTATGAACAATTAGCACTCAAAACTTGTGAAACATTTAATAGACTTGAAGGTAATAAATTTAAATTTATAAATTTAAGGCCTTTGAATGCATTATCAAATATCCACATTTAAAGCCTGTACACGTGCATTTTAATCAGGCATGCCAAAACAAAACTAATAATTCTGTGCACAATAAAGAATGAAAAGAAACCTGATGTGGTCACTTTGTTTTGGTGCAAACAACATGAGACAATTATATGTGAATAAATTACATGAGATCAACACAAGAGAAAACTTAGATGCCTGACAGACATAGTTACATGAATCTCAGACACGTGGAAAAACAATTACCATAAACACACACGACATAATTACATCTTTAAATCTGGACAAAGGGGAGATCCCTTTCTCCATGATCTCATAGCTAAGGGGCAGTTCTCCCTCCTCTTCTGCTAATTGTGAGGCTGGGTCTTAGGGTTCAAGTATTGTACCCCAGCATGTCCTGATATCAAGCAAGAGAAAGTTCTCAATTTAGAGGGTTTCATCTTAGTCCCATAATCTCCTGCATAGCATAGTTTAACATAGTCCATGGCTTCTCAGCTCTTCAGTGGAACCATTAACTCTCATTCTCACATTCACGCACAATCATTCAGAGTTTAAGACATTTCCACTAAGTCATGTTCTACCTAAAATGGGGGTACCACCTCAAGATCACATCAAAGTTTAATGGAAGTCCCCTTTTTTACCTAAATGGGCCCAGCACCTTGGAATCTCACTGAGGTTCAGTTGTAGGCCCCTTTCCTTCCTGAGTGAAGGCCAGTGCCATCTTGGAATCACATCAAGACTTCGTATGCAACCTCTTGCAGGGGATCAGCCTGTGCTGGCTTCTACCTGTCTGCTTAACCTGGGAGGGCCCTTTTCTTATCTGTTCTACCTAGAATGGGGCCGGTGGCTTGGGGGCACATTGAGGTTCACTTGTGGCTCAGTTTTCTGCCTGTCTAACCTGGGAGAGCCCTTACCTTACCTATTCTGGGTCTCCATCTCACTTCACCTGGTGAGTGCTCCGGTCTTGGACTCTGCAGCTCTCTCTGGTCTTGTGGAAGGAGACCCTGGAAAGGAAAGTCTTCCAGGGGGTGTACACTCCTCTGTTCCAGGGGCTGAGAGGGTGCAGGGTCCAGGAATGACAGCATCTCTTACCAAAGATGGATACAGAGCCTTGATTTCACTAGGAGCCTCCAGAAATGTTGGGAGGAAAATCATGAGATCAAAGTCAGAGTTAGGTGAGGTGAGGGAGCTTATTTCACACTAGTGGCTAGGACTGACCATGGATGGATAGTTCCGTAAAGGAGTCAGCCTCCAACAGAGTTTTGAGGGGTTTCTTTTTTTTAAATTTTATTTATTTCTGTATGTGTATCAATGTACTGTTTGCATGCAGGTCTGTGCACCCGTGTTGTGCAATGCTGCGGAGGTCAGAAGAGGATCTCGGATTCCCCTGGAACTGGAGTTCTCCTGGAATTGGAGTTTCAGACGGTTCTCGACCACCATGTGGGTGCTGGGGATCAAACCTGGGTCCTCTGTAAGAGCGGTTGGCGCTCTTAACCGCTAGGCCATCTCTCCAGCCCAAGGGGTTTCTTATACTCATTACACAAAAGAGCAGATAGCACATAAGTAGTATTCAAGTAAGTGGTTTACAGATAGCTTAGAATCACAAAGGCAACTGGAATGTGCTGACCTGGAGGAACAAAGACCTCTATTCAGGGTGACCACTCCCCTGTCTATCTTCTTCCCCCCATCCCCCACCCCAGGGTTTCCCTATATCACCAGCTGGCCTGGAACTCACTCTGTAGACCAGGCTAGCCTTGAACTCATGGAGATCTGCCTGCCTCTGCCTCCCAAGTGCTAGGATTAAAGGCGTGCACCACCATGCCCAGTTTAAAGACAGTTCTTAGCCACTATGTTGGTGCTGAGAATTGAACCCGTGTCCCCTACAAGAGCAGATGGCACTCTTAACCACTGAGCCATCTCTCCAGCCTGTCTATCTTCATTTTATCTCTAGTCTTAGAGCTCTTCCTATGCCAAGGTCCTTGATTACCATAGCATTGTAAACTTTTTTAGCATAACATTGTAAGCACCATTTCTCTATTTCCACAGTATTGTAGAGATGAATTGAGAAGGAAGTGATCTTGGGCAGAAATAGCCTCCAACCATCATATGGATTTGACAGTACTGTCTAATCTAATTGTTGTGGTGTTGAGACCACTGGTAGAAAAGAGCACACAGAGTCCAGGGTTCTAATTAGCCAAATTTATTTTAATTTGGGCTGGCCAGCAACTGCACCCAGGTTGTAATTCAGAGGATACAGCAGTGACTCAGGGTTATGTTTACAAAGGCTCATAGCATATACTGGTGGATTTTTTTTTTTTTGAGAAGTTCAAGTCAGACAATAAAAAAACTAAAACTTCAGTTCCTGCCTGCTGTAGGATTACAAAAGCTAAAATAAGTAGTGGACAGGCTGTAGGCAATTGTAAAACAAGTTAAGATAGGTAGTTATTTAACAGGCATCTTTTTTTTTTTTTTTTTTGGTCTTTTCGAGACAGGGTCTCCCTGTAGCCCCAGCTGTCCTGGAACTCACTCTGTAGACCAGGCTGGCCTTGAACTCACAAAGATCCACCTGCCTCTGCCTCCTGAGTGCTAGGATTAAAGGCATGCGCCACCACGCCTGGCTTAACAGGCATCTTTAACAAAACATCTGTGGATTGGGGATTACAAAGCTCAAGATAATCAGTCAGTTCTTCCTGGACTTGTTTTTCTGGGCCAGGGTTCAACCATTAAGACAGAGTCATCAAAACAAAATGGAGTTACCAAGGCTGTGTACACTATCACAGTGAGGATTCAGGACCAAAGACTGACTAGCATGGTCAACAGAACTGGCAGATCCTTGCCATGGAGACATCTTGGATGAGTGTGGCCTTGGCTTAAAAGCCCAAGCAAATCCTGAAGGTATCAACAGCTAGATTGTACCAGCTCACTTGTACTCCTTAAGCTAAACTAAAATTTTTTCTTGAAGGGAAATGTGTTATGGTTTGAATCTAAAATGTTCAGTTTTGAATGTTTGGTTCCCAGGCAGTGGACCTAGCTTGGGAGGCTGTGGATCATTTAGGAGGTGGGTCACTGCAGGGAGGGGGCTTTGAAGGTTATATCCAACTCCCGGTTCCTATTTCTCTCTGCTTTTGTGACATGAAATGTGGGAAGATCCAGTTTGAATTAGGGGCTAGTTCTCAGCTATCACACCTCAGGGCACCATGTAGGAGTCATGGAACTTCTCTGACCCCACCCTAAGAAGGAGCAAGCCATGTGGCCCAGGCACATGATGCTAGGCGGAGCAGCAGTGTGCAGTGGCTTGGAACTGGGAGTCTGGGAGCTGATGTCATTTTGCTTATAAAAGCAAGCTATAGCGGGCAATAAAGCAAATTCTCCATTACCATCATAACACAGAATTTCCAGCCATTATTTTTTGCGTGCGTACAGGCTGAAGCAGGCCTGAATTTCGAGTGACCAGTGGGTTGGACAGCAGGCCATCAGACCACCAACCTGGGTAGCTGGTGTGGGGCTGAAAGGAGATCTACCAGAATGCCAGCTGTGAAGTGAGTTGTGAGGGAATGTAGGCTAAAGATAGGCCATCAGCCATCAGCCTGAAATTCCTGTCCACCGGCCGGCAGTCTTTGGGCAGGTGGAAAGCACACAGCCAAGATGGGAAACGTTCTGTTCTCCCAGGCTAAGGACCTGAGTCGGAAGTACCTCTCAGGTCGGGTTACGGAAGTAACGACTGACCTCTGCGCCTCCATGTTTTCCCCACCATGATGGGTTGAACCCCTGAGGCAAATAAAACTTTCCGCTGTTGCTTCTGTCAAGTATTTTTGTTTTGGTCACCGTGGTACAAAAGTAATCAATACAAACTCTGAGCAGCACACCTCCATTATGTCTACAGAAGAAGAAAAACAGAAGTCAAGTGCTTGTCATTGTCTGCTTTGCCTGACTACCCATTTCTTACCAGACCCCCGTGGTTCTGTGGACCACATACTGGCTGAAAATCAGCAACACTGACTTCTAGTTCAGAAACATTTACAGGAATTGTTCATAAAATTAAGAAAATCGATAGATGAAATTCTCTGAGCTTTAAATTCTGTTTAAAATTTTTAATGAATTCTCTGCCTTATGGCATTCTGTTTACAGGCATTCGTGCACAGCAGTGACAGGACTCTTGGGGCTAATGGTTAACTATTTTCTTAAAGATAATTTTGTTAATGTGTGATTTTATAGAATATATTTATAGTGTATAATATGCTAATACTTTTCTGTTAGAGAAAGTATTGCTAATTTTTTGGAGTTAGATCCAACATTTCACTTTTTTTAAATAAAATTACTGTATTATAAAAATAACACTATTTGAACTATTCAGCCAATAGAACAAAAATTGGGCACTAAGATTTATGTTAGTGGTAGAATATTTTTCTAGCATTGACAAAGCTCAGGGTTCAGTTTCTAACAGAAAACATAATCAGAAAAATCTAGAACTCCTTATTGCCATTAAAACTAGCTCATAGCAAAATAGAATATTGGTTGAGCATAGATAACTGATTTTGTACAAAATCTTCTTAATCACATGAATAGCTTTAGCAATTAAAAAACTCATGCCCAAGGTTCGATTATCAACCATAGTAAATTGACTATATAATGAAGCTTCTTAAATTATAAAGTTAAGAAGTGGGTAATTATAAAGTTAAGAAGTGGATAAACAATTTTCTTAAAGTAACAAGTCCATCTCTGAAATCTTTGCTACATGAAGATCTGTTCAGTTATCAACATTTAGGGAATTTCTGTAAGGGAAGAAATTCATTTTTTTAAGTTATTTATTTATTTATTTATTTATTTATTTATTTATTTGAGACAGGGTCTCCCTGTAGCTCTGGCTGTCCTGGAACTCACTCTGAAGACCGGGCTGCCCTAGAACTCACAGAGATCCACCTGCCTTTGCCTCCCAAGGGCTAGGATTAAAGGAGTGCTCCACCACGCCCTGCTTAAGTTAATTTTTATTAAGCGCATTTCATACATTTATTAATCAAATTTAGACTCCTTCCCTAATCCATGCCCACCCCTCACACCCCCTGAGCACCCCCCACACCCCGCCAGAGCTCATGGATTCTGTCATACATGTTAAGTCCTGTCTTGTGTCTTTTTCTCAGACATTTCTAACCTTTTCAATGCACAAGTTTACTGTTTTGGTCAGTTCTTTGACTAGGTTTTTCTCTCTCTTTTTTGTTCCCTTTAATTTTATATTATTCCAAAATATACATATATGCACTCCACATATAAATCAACATTACAAAATCTGAAAATAAACTATAGGTTAATTCCAAAATTAAACTATAGGTTAATTCCAAAATTAAACTATAGGTTAATTCCAAAATTAAACTATAGGTTAATTCCAAAACACATTTAGAGATTCACATTTTAGCACTAAAGTTGCATGCAGGTAAAAAGAAGTATAACTTTACATTCTTTTTTTTTTTTTTTAGAATACAAATACATATATTCTACCCATATATGGTAATTACAATGTGTGAATACAAGTAGTAGGTCAATTCTAGAGCCCATTAAGAGATTTACATTGTAACAGCACAGTTGCTTTCAGATACAATGAAATATAATAATAAAGTTGCTCAATTTGCCTGCCAACTGGGGATTTGGTGTTAGCATCCACAAATGAGGGGAACCATTCCCCCTCCCTTTTTTTTTCTGGGACTGTTACTTCACTTAGCATAACGGCTTTGAGTTCCATCCATTTACCTGCAAATTTCACGATGTCATCTTTCTTCACCACTATATAGAACTCTATTGTGTAGATGTACCACATTTTTGTTATCCAGTCATCAGTTGAGGGGATTTGGGTTGGTTCCAGCTCTTTGTTATTGTGAAGAGAGCTGCAATAAACAAAGCTGTGCATGTATCTTTGCATTAGGATGTGTCTTGTAGGTGGAAGGATAGCACAGCTGTTAAAGGCTAAGGCTAGCAACCAAAAAATGAAAGGGAAGAAACTTTTTTTTTTTTTTTTTTTTTTTTGGTCTTTTTGAGACAGGGTCTCCCTGGAGCTGTCCTGGAACTCGCTCTGTAGACCAGGTTGGTCTTGAATTCACAAAGATCCACCTGCCTCTGCCTCCCAAGTGCTAGGATTAAAGGCATGTGCCACCATGCCTGGATTTTTTTTTTGGGGGGGGAGAAACTCTTTAGTGTGCAGATATGAGTAGTCACTGTACAGAAGAAAAACCTTGTGACCAGGTGTCTTAAAATCAAGTGCTCAACCTGGTTGCTTGGTAACCAAAGGAAAGCAAATTAATACCAAGAGGATAAACTATTTTTTATCTCTCAAATTAAAAATCTAAGGGAGACTAATGTGAAAGAATGGAGAATTGTGAGCTCATTTGTTACTGTGCATGTATAAAGTAATACAAATTTTTAAACCATTGTGGTTCTTTTTTGTTGTTTGTTTGTTTGTATTTTTGAGACAAGGTCTCCCTGTAGCTCCAGCTAGCCTGAAATTCACTATGTAGGACAGGTTGGCCTTGAACTCACAGAGATTCACCTGCCTCTGCCTCCTGAGTGCTGGGATTAAAGGCGTGAGCCACCATACCCAGAATGTGGTGGTTCTTATAAAGGTATACATTCTTATATGTTTATCCTAGAGAAACTTGCACGTGTATTGGAATGCTTATGACAGAATTCTTTGTAATAGGAAAAGGGGGGGGGGAGCATACCTCCCCAATCCAATGAAGGGAAAGAAGTTTTGAAATAGTCTGTTCATTCAATGGAACAATACCCAGCACTGACAATCAGTGAACTAGAGCTACACACACGGATGAATCTTGAGAACATTTTTTTTGTCTTTTTGAGACAGGGTCTCTTTTTAGTCCCAGCTGGCCTGGAACTCACTATGTAGACCAAGAGGGCCTTGAAATCGCAGAGATCTGCCTGCCTCTGCTTCCCAAGTGCTAGGATTAAAGGAGTGTACCACCACATGCAGCAAGAACATAATTTTAAGTGGAAAAGCAACTCTCAGAGATGTATACTTCTAAAATCTCAAACAAAGCAATATGTTTTGTGGAAGAGGTGGCTCAGAGGTTAAGAGTGAGTTCTGGTCTTACAGAGGACCTGAGTGTGTTCCCGTACACTGGGACTCATAGGCAGCTCACAACTGCCTGTAACTCTAGCTCCTCTGACCTCTGAGGGTACCCACACCAACCTGTACATACTCACACACAGACACACACTTGCACATAGTTAAAAATAACATAGCTATGATGTCACAATCTTGATATATATATGTGGCATGCATATATGTGTATTTTGGAGTGATACAAATTGGAAGGAACAACAACAGCAACAACAACAAAAAGACTGGGACAAAGAACTGACTGAAACAGTGAACTTCTGCATTGAAAATTTTAAAAGAGACTAAGAAAAAGATGAAAAACATGTTTGGCAGAACGCATGAGCTCTGGCGGGGGGGCAAGAAAAGGGGAATGGTTCTAGATTTGATTGGGAAATTTTGTATGAAATGCACAAAGCTTCAATAAAAATTGGCTTTGAAAAAATAAAATAAATATTTCTAAAAAGTCAACAGATGATACAGAAAGACTCAGGCTAATAGTCATGCAGATCAGATAGGGAAAAGCAGCTTACTACTGAAGATAAACGTTGCCTGCTTGATATCAGGACCGTGGAGGCTCATTGACATTAGGCTTCACGATGCTACATAATTTTCTTGTGTTATACATGTGTTTTTGTAATTTCTAAATACATTTACATTACTGGAATGGTTTTAAAAAGCAACAAGGACTCTGGCAGAGGGCTGAGAATGTAGCTCGGCAGTGGTATTTGTCTAGCCCTCGCACATGTCTATGCTGCTTACTGGTAAGCTTGCCAGTGGCACTCATGTTTTTTGTCTCCTACATAAGTGTTCTTGGACAGTCCACATTATTATTATTATTATTGTTATTATTATTATTATTATTATTATTATTATTATTTTGGTCTTTTTGAGATAGGGTCTCCCTGTAGCCCCAGCTGGCCTGGAACTCACTCTGTAGACCAGGCTGGCCTTGAACGCACAGAGATCTGCCTGCCTCTGCCTCCCAAGTGCTAGGATTAAAGGCACGCGGCACCACGCCCAGCAAGAGTCCACTTTAAAACAAAGAGAAAAACGGGTGAAAATGGCTCATAGATTATTATAGTCCTGTTGCTTTCCATTTAATTTATAAAAGCTATTTGAGCTGGGCATGGTGCCACACACCTTTAATCCCAACATTCAGGAAGCAGAGGCAGGCAGATCTCTGTGAGTATGAGGCCAGCCTGGTCTACACAGGGAGTTACAGGCCAGCTGGAGCTACAGGGAGACCCTGTTTCAAAAAAAAAAAGCTCTCTTTGATTATTCTTTAAAAATTCAAATAGCTCTCAATATTAAGTTCTCCAGTTTTAATACATTCTTCCCCTGTCTGTAAATGTACTAACTTCTACAATGTGTCAAATATGTGTCCTCTTAAAAACATAAAACCCATGAGTGGAGAGATGACTCAGTGGTTAAGAGCTCTGTCTGTGCTTGCAGGAGAATCCAGGTCTGAATCCCAACACCCATGTGGTGGCTAATAACCATCTATAACTCCAGTTCTAGGGGATCTGATACCTCTTCTTACCTCTGTGGGCATTGTACAACATGGGTACACTTACATACATGCAGATAATATATTCATATAAAAATAAAAATAATAAAGGAAATATATTAACCCCCCCAAAACCCTTTGCCTATTAATAGTCTCCAAAACATATTCTCTTCCTTATAACATTTTTCATGTCAGACTTAGTGTTACATGGTATATAATTTTTCTTTTTTCTTTTTTCAGAAATCCAGTTATTTATTCACATGATTTTAAAAGAGGGTATATAATTTTTCATTGTAATGGCTACACTAATGCTATGTAAGCATTAGCTCAATGGCAGTTATTTGGGTTATTGCCTGTGTAACAAGACACTAATTCAGATTCTCTATATCATTTTTACCATAGGGCTTCTACGATGGCTAATATCAATTGCCAACTTGAGAAGATCCAGAACCATTTAGGAGACAGTCCTCTTGGCTTGTCTGTGAAGGAGTTTCTAGACTGGGTTGACTGAGGTGAGATGATCCACCATCAATGTGGGCAGCAGCATTCTGTGGGCTGGGCTCATGGACTGAATGGAAAGGAGGATCCAGGCTGAACACCAGCGTTCATCTCTGAGTCCTAATGTGGATTTGTCCCAGCGGCCGCAAGCTCTTGTCACTACACCTTCCCCACGAACCATATGCTCAAAAGATGAGCCAAAACAAAACTTTGTTTTGAGACAAGGTCTTAATGGTATAGTTCTGGCTGGTCTGGAACCAGCTATGTAGACCAGGCTGGCCTTGAACTCACAGAGATCCACCTGTCCCTGCCTCCTAGGTGCTGGGATTAAAGGAATGTGCCACCAGCCAAGCCAAGCCCTAACTTCTAAAAGTTGCTTTTGGGGCTGGAGAGATGATAGCCTAGCAGTTAAGAGCACCAACTGCTCTTGCAGAGGGCCCGGGTTCGATCCCCAACACCCACATGGTGGCTAAGAACCATCTGTAACTCCAATTCCAGGAGAACTCCAGTTCCAGGGAAATCCAAGACCCTCTTCTGACGTCCGCGGCATTGCACGACACAGGTGCACAAACCTACATGCAGACAGTACACTCATACACATACAAAAATAAATAAAATTAAAAAAAATAAATAAAAGTTCCTTTTGCAAGATACATAGAGCAATGAGAAAAGTAACTGCTTTCAAGACTACAAATAAAGCAAAGGGTGTCAACTGCCCCTCTTGGGGGTGGGAGTGAGCTCAGGATGGAATCTGCAATTGGTTGTTGTAGTTTGCATCTCTGCTGCTATAATAAAACACTGACCAAAACTAACTTGGTGAGGAAAGAGTTTATTTCATCTTATAGCTCCCAGGTGATGATTGCTGAGGGAAGGCAGGGCAGGAGCTCACTAAGGTATTGACTGAAGCAGAGGCCATGGGGAGCATGGCTTACTGGTTTCCTTCCTGTCTCCCTCAGCTACCTTTCTTATACAGCCTAGGCCCACCTGTCCAGAGATGGCATTACCCAAAATGAGATGGGTCTTCCTGCATCAGTTAACATCAAGAAAATGCCCGGTAGACATGCCTGCAGGTCAAGTTGACAGAAATTACTCATGTAAGCTTCCCTCTTCCCAAGTGTCCTGAGCAGAGATGACTCTTGAGAGTGGTCCTGTGTAGAGGTGACAGGCAGACCCACTGTACTGCTCCATCAGCCAGTTAGAGTAAAATAGTTACAAATTTCACCTGATATCCCCAGCAGGCAGGGATTAGCTGCATTGATCCTGATGAGGGCGAAGAGTTGGTTTTCACTAGGGGAAGGAATGCAGGGTGTGAAGCCCTCCATCTTCACATGACCTCCCCCCTCACTTCCATGCTACTCAAGGGGTAATAAGGAATCATTCTGCCAGGCATGGTGGTGCACACCTTTAATCCCAGAGGCAGGCAGATCTCTATGAGTTCAAGGCCAACCTGGTCTACATAGTGACTTCCAGGACAGCTGGGGCTACAAGGAGAACCTGTCTCAAAAAAACAAAAAACAAACAAACAAACAAACAAACAAATCCTGAAATCACTCTGTCAGCAAGGAAGAAGCAGAGGCACAGCAGGCATGGGTGAGGTGGTCTCAGACTGCTAGGTGTCTTTCACTTCCAGTTCTACGCTCCTTTCTGGGCAGTAGAAAGTCCTCAAACCCAGCCTCTTAGGATCTCCAAGCACACTTAGAGTCACCCCACCAGCACTTAATGTTGAGTACATCTCCATGTTCAGTAGACCAAAGTTGAAGACAAAGGAAGCAGTGTGGGACAAGGTTGGAAGGAAGAGATAATGCTGCCCAGAGCCATTTATCCCATATATAATTTTATGACCTGACTTCCCTCCAGGCCTAAGTTATATATATTTTTAATGTTCAAAGTTACATGCTTCAGATGTTTAAAAATCATTTTCTTTGCTTTTCTACTGTAACGTCCTTCCCTGAGGCAACGGATGCATGGATTAAATGAAGACAAAGAGTAAAAAGAAATTCAGAGAAGGAATCTTAGATAGTATCTCAAATGTTATCCTGCCAGAGTTACATCCAAAGACACTAACAGAACCCAGGGGTGAGAGCAATGAAATCTTCTAATAGTCTTTGATGGCTCATAGAAAAGGAAAAAAGACCAGATGATCAAAGTCAGGGAAAAGATTCAACATTTTTCAAGTACAAAGAAAGAAGATGCTGCAAGTTGTAGACTGGTCGGTCACCTTAATGTTGCACACAGGGAGGGCTCCAGAGAAAACATGCCTCATCTCTGGCTTTTTTGATAATTTGTATTGGAAAAAGGCTATTAAAATACGGTATCTGGGTACCAGCAAATAACCTAAGTATCTCCTGAAATATTATGACAAAGACTAAAAAACAGAGAGCAGAAAACAGAAGAAAATGTGCAATATGGTCAAAGATAACTAGGACTCTATCTGGAGGTCATTGGAGATATAAGGCCAAATCCCATTTTAGCAAGCAAAACCCAATAAGAAATCATGAGTGAACAGGTTGGTTTATTTGAAATACCTGGTAATATCTTCCTATTCACTGAGTTTCCTTGTTTAGTATCATTCTCCTGTATGTGGTAGTTCAGTTCTTCCTCATGTCATAGGCCATCGAGTGACACACTCATCATATGTGGTCCATGGTCCCGTTTTGGGAAAATTATGAAACCAGCAGCTGAAGTCAGGTGAGGGAGAGTGAGTTTAATTCACACTGGCAGGCTGACACTCAGATCACTCTGTAATTGTGCCAGCCGCTGGCTCAAAATTTTGGGAACATTTATACTTGGTTCATATGTGAGGAATGCAAGCAAAGGTAAATACCACATACATGATAATTAAGTGATTTATAGGTAATGTATGGTCCCAAAGATTTCAGGAATGTGGCAGTTTGGAAAACAAAAACTTCTGTCTTGGATAACCACAGCAGGCAGGGTAGATTTGTTTAGCTCCTCATTCTTTTTTTTTATGTTTTATTTATTTTTATTTTATGTGTATGGGTGTATTGCCTGCATGCATGTAAGTATGTAATGCCCACAGAAGTCAGAAGAGGGTGTCGGATCCCCTGGAACTGGAGTTAGAGATGGTTGTTAGCTACCATGTGGGTGCTGGGAATTGGACTGGGATCCTCTGCAAGAGCAGCCAGTGCTCCTAACCTCGGAGCCACCTCTCCAACCCCTACCTCCCCATTCTTATTTCTTATCTTATCTTGGGAACTTTCAGGGTCCAAAGTTCTTAGCAACCATTCAAAGTTCTTAGCAACCAGAGGCTTTGTTATCAACACATTGCAAGAGCTTTTAGCAACTCATTACTTTCTATCATAATCCTAGATTCTCCACTTAATTCCTGTTTATTCAGCATCCCTTCCCTTAGCCCTGAGTTTGTTAACTGCTCAGTCTGGGAAGCTAGTGGTAAGGGGATTGGGCATTTCTTCATATTGGTCTGTCTCAAGCTTACCACAACATAAGAAACCCAGCCTACCATGTCTGTGTGAAAGACAGATGGTGCCAGCAGTGGGATCTTCCAGATCTGGGTGGACTGTGAACAGCTCAGAGTAAAGTGAGCACTTTGGTTCTGGTCAGTTGAGATCTGCTTATCTGGTACTACCACTGGGAGGCCAGAGGATGGTGCTATGTCAGGTGAGTCGGCAGGGGGTCCTAGAGGAAAGGAGAACATGCAAACTCCACATCTTCCACCAGCAGCTGCTCTTGTATCAACAGTTTCCATTTGATTACAGAGACCACTCTTGTGAGTCCAGTGACTTCTTCCTCAGGAGAATGTGGCTCTGACATCACTGAGACATCATGGGCATTTCAAATGGCAAGACAATGTGTCATTTAAATAACAACGAACGGAGATCTCCTGAGCCCAGCGGCAGGAAGAGGGGGAGACAGGTAGGAACTGGGTGTCTTGGCCAGCTGATTGTTGATCCTTTGGTCCTGCTGTCTTTGGTTTGATTGGCCTTTGTGGCTGTGAGGTTGGAGTTATCCTCCCAGCTGGGATTAAAGGTGTGGTCTTTGGCTTGATTAGATCTAGTGGCTGTGGGGGCGGAGTTATCCTCCCAGCCGGTATTAAAGGCACGCTTGTGTGACTCTTGAGATTTGAGATCTCCTGAGCCCAGCGGCAGGTGCCGGGGCGCGGGCTGAAGAGCCCCCCCCCCCCCGCCAACTGAGATTACGAAGAAGGATCTGAAGGAGGCAAGCAAAGCACGCCTTCAACACAGTGAAGAGGCATTCAGGACTCACATTGGAATACAGGCAAGGAGAAGCCCATATGCCAGGATCACGAAGAAGAGACTACACTGGAAAGGTGCAGGATAATCCCACGCCAAGCTTTACCAACCCTATGGATGACTCCTGCAGTGGGATCCCCCCGGGGATGCCCCAGGACACAGACATCAGAAACACAATTGGGAACATACTTAAAGAACTACAAGATCATAAAGAACAAATTAAAGAACTAAGAAAAGAGAATGAGGACCGAGAGAGAGAGAATGACAAGCTCCGGAAGGAAGTAGAAACACTGAAAAGATCCCATGCTGAAAAAGAAAAAGAAACCAACCAGCAAACAAAAGAGCTACAAAAAGAGATCGAGAAGCTCCAAAAAGAAATAGAAACACTAAAGAAATCAGAAGAGGAAATGAAAAAGGAAATCAAACACTCATCCATTCAAGAGGAAAGGAATGAAAAAAGCCTCAGAAGCAGAATGGAGGAAGCAGAACAAAGAATATCAGACCTGGAGGACAACACAGAACAACTAAAAACCTCAAGGAAAGATTATGAAAAATTTAAAAATACACAAAAATGGAACAACCAGGAGCTGTGGGACACTATGAAAAGATCAAACCTCCGCATCATAGGAATAGAGGAAGGAGAAGAATCCCAAGAGAAAGGTATTGATCAGATCTTCAACAGAATAATAGATGAAAACTTCCCCAAACTAAAAAAGGACAAACCAATACCAATACAAGAAGCACATAGAACTCCAAACAGACAAGATCAGAAAAGAAATTCTCCACGCCACATCATAGTTAAAATGCTGGACACCCAAAACAAAGAGAAAATTCTTAAAGCGACAAGAGAAAAACAACAAGTGACCTATAAGGGGAAACCTATCAGAATAACAACGGACTTCTCACAGCAAACGATGAAGGCAAGAAGAACCTGGAGCAAAGCATTCCCAGTGTTGAGGGACAATGGATGCCAGCCCAGGTTACTATACCCAGCAAAAATGTCAATCATAGTGGAAGGAGAGAGGAAAATCTTCCATGACATAAACAACTTGAAAGAATACATGTCCGGAAAACCAACCCTTCAGAGAATACTTGAAGCAATCCAAAGAACAGAAGAAAGGAGCAACCAACCCCAGGCAACTAGAAGGAGAAATCAATAAAAGCATAACTGCAGAAGTAGAAACCTAAATCAAAACCGCAGATGGATAATAAGGCAAAAGGAAGCAACACAAACCTATCAGTCATAACCTTAAATATTAATGGACTAAATTCCCCAATCAAAAGACATAGACTGGGAGACTGGATTAGGAAACAGAATCCATCGATATGCTGTCTGCAAGAAACACATCTTACCTTCAAGGACAGGCACCACCTTAAAGTGAAGGGATGGAAAAAAATATTCCAAGCAAATGGTACCAAAAAGAAAGCAGGTGTTGCTATTTTAATATCGGATAAAATAGACTTCAAAGTAAAAGAAATCAGAAGAGACAAAGAAGGCCATTACATTTTCATCAAAGGAACAATCCACCAAGAAGATTTCACAATTATGAATATATATGCCCCAAATTCTGGTGCACCAAACTTTATAAAGACAATTCTCCAGGACCACAAGTCACAGACTAACCCCAGCACACTCATAGTGGGAGATTTCAATACCCCACTGAGTCCTTTGGATAGGTCAACAGGACAAAAAATAAACAGAGAGACATCTGAACTGAACGATATGATACACCAAATGGACCTCATAGACCTCTACCGAACATTCCATCCTAATACCAGAGAATACACTTTCTACTCAGCACCCCACGGAACATTCTCCAAAATCGACCACATCCTGGGACACAGAAGAAACCTCTACAAATACAAAAAGATTGAAATAATTTCATGCATCCTGTCAGACCACAGTGCAATGAAGCTCAACATCAACACCAGGACAAGCCCTCCTGCCTACAAGAACACATGGAGACTAAACAACACACTCTTGAATAATGAATGGGTCAAGGAAGAGATAAAGAAAGAAATAAAAACATTCCTGGAACTGAATGACAATGACAATACAACACAACAAAACTTATGGGATACCTTAAAAGCAGTCCTAAGAGGGAAATTTATAGCCCTGGGTGCCTACATTAGAAAAACAGAAAGAGCACAAGTGAATGATCTAACACTACAGCTAAAAGCACTTGAGAGGCAACAACAGATGAACCCTAAACGCAACAGACAGGAAGAAATAACAAAAATCAGAGCAGAAATCAATGAAATAGAAACAAAGAAAACAATACAAAAAATCAATGAAGCCAAAAGTTGGTTCTTTGAAAGAATAAACAAGATAGACAGACCTCTAGCCCAGTTAACAAAAAGAAAGAAGGAACAACTCCAAATCAATACAATCTGTGATGAAAAGGGAAATATCACAACGGACAAGGAAAAGATCAAGAAAATTATATGGGAATATTACAAGAACCTATATTCTACCAAGTTTGAAAATCTAGAAGAAATGGATGAATATCTGAAATCTTGGGAATCACCAAAGCTTGGCCAAGAGGAGACCAGCAGCTTAAACAGACCCATAACATATGAAGAAATAGAGGATGTAGTAAGAAGCCTCCCAACTAAAAAAAGCCCAGGCCCAGACGGTTTCACAGCAGAATTCTATAAAACATTTCAAAAAGACCTACAACCATTATTTCTGAAACTGTTTAGAAGTATACAATCAGAGGGAATTCTCCCAAATTCCTTCTATGAAGCCAACATCACTCTATTACCAAAACCAGGCAAAGATCCAACTAAAAAGGAGAATTATAGACCCATCTCCCTCATGAACACAGATGCCAAAATTCTAAACAGAATACTGGCAAATCGCATACAGACCCACATCAAGAAGATCATCCATCATGACCAAGTTGGATTCATACCAGAGATGCAGGGATGGTTCAACATACGAAAATCAATAAACATCATCAAACACATAAACGGAATCAAAGACAAAAACCACACCATCATCTCAATTGATGCTGAAAAAGCCTTTGACAAAATCCAGCATCCCTTCATGCTTAAAGTCCTAGAAGGAATTGGATTGGAGGGATCATTCCTCAATGTAATCAAAGCCATATACAGGAAACCCACAGCCAATATCATCCTAAATGGGGAAATGACGGAAACATTCCCTTTAAAGGTAGGAACTCGGCAAGGCTGCCCCCTATCACCACTCCTCTTCAATATAGTGCTTGAAACACTTGCTAGAGCAATAAGGCAAGAAAAGGATATTAAAGGAGTACTAATTGGAAAAGAGGAAGTCAAACTATCCCTATTTGCTGATGATATGATTGTTTACTTAAGAGATGCAAAAAACTCCACCAGAAAACTCCTAGAAACGATTAACAGCTTCAGCAAAGTGGCAGGATACAAAATTAACCTTAGAAAATCAATGGCCTTTCTTTACACCAAGAACAAGCAACTGGAGAAAGAATTCAAAGAGACCTTCCCACTCACAATAGCCTCAAAAACAATAAGATACCTAGGAACAAACCTAACCAAAGACACCAAAGACCTCTACAACAAAAATTTTAAACCCTTAAAGAAAGAAATTGAAGAAGACCTCAGAAGATGGAAAAACCTCCCATGCTCATGGATTGGGAAAATTAACATTGTAAAAATGTCCATTTTACCAAAACTCTTGTATAGATTTAATGCAATCCCAATCAAAATCCCCAAGAGTTTCTTCACAGGCTTGGAAACAAAAGTTCTTAAATTCATTTGGAGAAACAAAAGACCCCGAATAGCCAAATCAATCCTGAGTGAAAAGAGCTACACAGGAGGGATCTCTATACCAGATTTTAAACTATACTACAGGGCTATAGTCATAAAAACAGCCTGGTACTGGCACAAAAACAGACCTGTTGACCAATGGAACAAAACCGAAGATCCAAATCTGAGCACATACAATTTCAGCCATCTCATATTTGACAAGGGGGCCAAGAAACCACAATGGAGAAAAGACAGCATCTTCAGCAAGTGGTGTTGGCAAAACTGGATCACCACTTGTAGAAGAATGAAATTAAACCCCTACCTCTCACCCTGTACAAAAGTCAACTCCAGATGGATTAAAGACCTCAACGTGAAACCCCAAACTCTGAAGGTGATAGAAGAAAAAGTTGGCAGCAGACTACAAGACATAGGCGTAGGAAAAGACTTCCTAAATCAGACAGCAGCTGCACAAGAATTAAGGTCGACAATTGACAAATGGGACCTCATCAAACTCAAAAGCTTCTGTACATCAAAAGAAACAATCAAGGAAGTGAAGAGAAATCCCACAGAGTGGGAGGAAACCTTCACTGCAGATACATCTGACAAAGCATTGATTTCCAGAATATATAAACTACTCAAAAAACAAAGAAAAAAGAAAACAAATGACCCGCTCAATAGATGGAGCAAAGAACTGAACAGAGACTTCACAAGCGAGGAATTAGAGATGTCTGAGAAACACCTCAAGAACTGCTCAACATCACTAATCATTAAGGAAATGCAAATGAAAACCACTTTAAGATATCATCTTACTCCAATAAGACTGGCTAGGATCAAGAAAACAAATGATACCAAGTGCTGGAGAGGTTGTGGGGAAAGGGGAACACTCATCCACTGCTGGTGGGAATGTAAACTTGTACAGCCACTATGGAAAGCAGTGTGGAGAACCCTTGGAAGACTTGGAATGAACTTGCCACCCGACCCAGCCATACCACTCCTGGGCATGTACCCTCAAGACTTACGCCACCACAGAGATACATGCACGGCCATGTTTATTGCAGCTCTCTTCACAATAGCAAGGAGCTGGAACCAACCTAAATGCCCCTCAACTGACGAGTGGATAGAGAAAATGTGGTACATCTACACAATGGAATTCTATGCAGCAGTAAAGAAAGACGACATCACGAGCTTTGCAGGAAAATGGCTGGAGCTAGAGGACATCATGCTGAGTGAATTAACACAGTCCCAGAAAAACAAACGATGCATGGTATCACTCATCTGTGGATGCTAGTGCCAATTACCCAGTTGTAAGTATTTCTTGTGTAGGGCCCCCTGAGCTTTTATACAAAGCAGTTGGGCATAATGCATTTTGGAAAAAAAAATAACAACGAACATACTGCTCTATCTAGAAATATAATGGCCTGGAATCCCAATGGTCACTACTGTTAGGATCTGAACTCCCCAGAGACCCGGAATCCATTCGAAATGAAGTGGCTGACATTCCAGGTGGTGCCAAGAAATCTGCTCTACTACCCTTTCTTTGCTATGGAACAGCAGGCCATCAGAGAATACTCAAGAATCTTCTGCTTTCTTTGAAAAGCTAGAGACTTGCTGCTTAACACCCTTTCCTCTCCCCTTACCAGAGTTCTTACCCCCTCACTTTAAATTCCCTGGCCAAACGCCATTCAGTGCTGGCTCTATTTTCATTTGAGCTTAGCCCTGGCTACCCTGAAGTAAAATTTATCCCAGAGTGCCTAAAACCTTGTGGTCTCTTTATTTATTTGGGTGTGTGCACCATAACCTAACAACCACATGATAGGACTCATGGGGTTTTGCCATAACTTCTAGTCTGTTAGATACTTACAAAATCATATCAGAGCATGGAGCATAAGAGACCAAAATTGATCAAGCCATTGTGTGGTATGTGCTCCTGCAGTCAGAGTGGCTACTGTCTCTCTCAGGTTCTTAGCCTGGGATGGTAGACCGCCACCCTATCTGGCTGTGTGATCTTCACCAGTCAGGGGCTGATGGTTCCCAGGACTGGAATTTCAGACTAGTGCCTGATTGGCTACCTCTAGTCTACAACTGCCGCAAACTACATTCTCCAGGCTGGTGACTGGCTAGACCTCTTGACCAGCCAAACTGCTAGTGAAGGGACAGAAAGAGGCCAGTGGAATTTTTCACTTTGCAAAATAGGTTAGCAAATAGCAACCCCTCCCCAGGTTAGCAAATAGGTTAGCAAATAGCAACCCCCCCCCAGGTTAGCAAATAGGTTAGCAAATAGCAACCCCTCCCTAGGTTAGCAAGTAACAGAAAACCATAGTCAGTTGTAATTCCAGGAAGAACGCCCTGGCCCCAAGCCACCTGCAGACCCAAGCATGCTGAGTATCCCTGCCTGTCACACAGGAGACTGGGTCCTATTTCTGCCCTGCTCTAAATGTATAAAAACTGTAGGCAGAGATTGTTTGGGGTTCATCTCTCCCCATTGTACAGGTGAACCCTGGCGCACCAGAGGAATATACCTCTTGCTTTTGCAGCATCTTGTCTCCGAGTCTCTCACTCAGGGGTCTCTGAAGGGTAAGGCTCAATTCGGGTCTTACACACCAGGCTGGTGGTCTGATAGACCTCCTTCCAAACTTGCTAGCACACTACAAGACTCAGGCCTACAAACGCACAAAGTAACGGACCTGGAGAGCTTGTGAGGTGTTAATCAAGATCCGTGTATTGTATGTTGCAAGTCACTTTTATAGGCTTAATGATGTCATCTCTTAGGGCAAATTCCAGACCCCTGCATCATGTGCTGCTGGGTCATGAGTGGCTGCCCTCCCATGGGGTAGGGTCATCAAAGTCTCATGACTTCTACCTGTGACCCTGGGAGATGCTGGCTGGAAAGCTCACTCATTCACACCAAACCCAAACTGGATTTTCCTACACCATTGCTTCTTACAATTCAGACACAGCCTGCTGGTAGGAAGGCTTGCCATTCAAATGCCACCTTCCTCCAGATAATTGCTATAGACAGGAGCAAACAGTCATCTGGGGCTTGGAATCTGTTTCCTCTAACTCCTAACAGCTCAACAAGACAAGCAGCTGGGCTTCAGCAAACAGCTAGTCAGTCTTCTGAGATAGCATTAGGAGTAAGACACAAAAAAGGCAACCAAAAAAGAGAAGCTTTGTAACCCAATGACCTGTCCAAAGGGAACTGGAACATGGTCAAAGCATTGCCAAGAGGAGGGGCTCTGAGGTCTGTGGAAAACAGGAAAGTTGGACAGAACCAAGAACATGAAGCCCAGAGAAGAAAAGCCTCTGGAAACCCAAGGAAATGGGGTGGAAAGTTGGGGACCAATCTTATTTAGGCTAGTTCCATGGAGCTCAAAGTGTATGGGGGTGTTAGGTCTGGGCTTCCCAGAATTCCAAGGGACACACAGATGTCCCACTTCCTCCAGAGGCTGTCAATCTTCTGACCTCTTCCCCTGTACCTGAGGCCCTGCCCCATGGCTATAAGTGGGTGGGCCCCAGTCGCCATCTTGCCCTGCCCCTGCTGTTGTTCCTGCTCCTGTTCCACCACATGCCTGCAGGTGGCCCACTCTGGTAGTTCCAGTGCAAGTAAATCACGTTCCCTGAGTGACTTAAGTCTCATGTACCTTTTTATCTGGGGGTTCATGCCTTTATAACCTAATAGGGGGAAATCTGAGAAAATTTCTGATAGAATTTATTTCTCAAGCAACCAAAAATCCCTGGGCTGTTTTGAGGTAATAAGTTTGTCAAAAGCAGAATATCAGAGGAGATTCATTCATTCCTCCAAATGTACAGAATTTCATTTAGAGAAACAGGGAATGAGATGGGATGACTTCTAAGAATGCCCACATTGTCTGCAGTCAGGAAGCAGAGGGAGACGAATGCTGGTGCTCAGCCCACTTGTTCCTTTTCATCCACTCTGGGACCCGGCTCATGGAACATTTAGGGCGGGTTTACCCTCCTCATTCAAACCTGTCTGATAATGCCCTCAGAGACACATCCAGAGGCTTATCTCCTAGGTAATTCTAAATCCTGTCAAATTGACAGTCAAATTCAACCATTGCAAAAGCAAAGGGCAAAACCAGGCCCAAGTCAGTTGTTGCTTCCTTGGCAAAAATGTTTTATATGATTTACAGAAAAACTAGTGATTCAGAGCAAATTTTATAAAAGCCTGTGAATATGCTCAGAGTCAATCTTATGGCTCATGACTAGCAACATTAATGGAAACAATATTAATAAAAGTTATGCTATATAGTAATAAAAACCAAAGGAAGGACTCATAAATCACATCCTACTAGGTTTCTAAAGCAGTTAAATCTTCCTGTGTGATTTAAGACAGAGTAGACTTCATACTAGACTTAGCTGTCACTCAGGAGACATGTAGATCTCAGTTTCGGCTAAAGACCAAGGTAAAACAATGCCAGTCAAGGGTAACACATCAGTGAACATACTGACATTTAAAATGTGACATTCAAGGGATCAGTGAGATGGCTTAGCAGGTACAGTTGCTTGTTAGCAAGACTGACAAACGTTAAGTTCCATCCCTAGAACCACATGGTAGAAGGAGGGAACTCTGACTTCCATACAGGCATTGTAGCACATGCATGCAGACACACAAAAAAATTAACAAATTCAAATGCGATTGTTATTTTTATTTTTGTCTTTTTTTGGGACAGGGTCTCCCTGTAGCCCCAGCTGGTCTGGAACTCATTATATAGACCAGGGTGGTCTTGAACTCACAGAGAACTATCTGTCTCTGCCTCCCAAGTGCTGGGATTAAAGGTATGAGCCACCACATCTGGCCAAAATGTGATTTTTTTTTTGAGACAGGGTCTCCTTTTAGTCCCAGTTGGCCTGGAGCTTGCTATGTAGAACAGGCTGGCCTTGAACTCATAGAAAACTACCTGTCTCTGCCTCCCAAGTGCTGGGATTAAAGGCGTGCACCACTACACCTGGCCCAAAATGTAATTTTTAAAATGTGATGTTTTCAGTTTATAAAATGGAAATGGGTGGGTCATTCAATTGATAGAAGAAGAACATAGGATGATTTCTCTCCCTTTCACTCTACCAGGATTCTAGCAGAAGTTTGATGAGGAAATAAAACTTACCCCCATTTTGCTCCTGGCTACTGTTACAGCTACTGCCTCTGACTTCCTGCCACAGCCTTTCTGTTCCACTCAGGAACCACACCCCATAGAGATGCCCATCATAATGTCTCATCTTCCTTATCCTCAGGGCTGGCCAATCATAGTTTCCCAGTAATTCCCAGTGACTGGTCAGGGGTACATAGAGGACATCTGACCTCCTGAGGTGAGAATTATTTTCTAGAGCTTATTAAACTGGAAGAGGACGACTGGAGAGAACTTTTCTCTTCAGATCACAGACACCACACACCTTTTGAGTGAGGTGCATGCTTAATTCTCCTCTCCCTCCTTTTTTCCCAGCAGGAAACTAGATTTATGTGTTAAACCTTAAGTTTTAGGAAATCATGTGCTTCACAGGTGGATCTTTGTGAGTTCAAGTCCAGCATGGTCTGCAGAGTGAGTTCCAGGACAGCTGGGGCTACAGGGAGACCCTGTCTCGAAAAGACCAAAAATAAATAAATAAATAAAAACAAACAAACAAAAAACCACTCTTTGATCTAAATAAAGAAAATCATTCAAATAATTTGCATAGTTGAGATTGGAAGCCATAGATAACTCTCAGATTGATGCAGGAGAGCACTAGGAGTCAGCACACTTATCCTAACTCATTAGCCAAATGACCCAATTAGCTTTCACAGTGGTTGTATTATCAGGGCCTAAACAGGTGACTTTTAGCCATTAGGAAGTGATCACCTCATAATGATGCAATTATAATATAAATGTGACATTGCTACCTCACCTCACTTTCATCCATTTGTCAAATATTTGAATCATTTAAAATGAATGCCCACAGCTTCTTAGCTGTGGTTCAGGACTAGCATACTGGTGTGGGGCTCACAGACAAGTTTAGCCATCTAGTAATTTTCCACTAGCAGCTTCCCAGCACTGAAATAATCAGGAAGAGGTTGCAGTCCATTGTGTAACTTATGACAGGAGGTGTTGCAAATGTTCACCTTAAGTAAAGATCTGTATCTGCACATTCTTTCCAATATGTAAGCACTGAGGTGCCTGTGGTTTGGCAATGCTTCCGCATTCCCTACTCTTTATATTCTACTTGTGTTCCTACAATAAACGAGACTTGATCAGAACCCATCTTGTCTCCATTCCTTGCATCTCTTGCCCCTTCCTCTCACTCCTTCTCTTCCAGGACCCCGTTGACTGATCCTCGGGATGGGTCACGTGGCGCCCAACATGGACTTGAAGCATGGAGGACCCCGTGAAGGGGATGCAGTGAGAGGGTCCAGAGAAAAGAGAAAGAGAAATTCAGTGTCTCGGGAACCTGCCGCTGCATAAACTGAGATAAGTGCTGTGTTAAGATGGGGCAGGAATTAAGTCAACATCAGTTGTATGTTGAACAATTAAAGCAGACCCTCAAGGTGCAAGGAGTAAAGGTTAAGATCCAGCATCTCCTTAATTTTTTTTTTTTTGACTTTGTTAAAGAGATTTGTCTTTGGTTCCCTCAAGAAGAGACAATAGATGCTAAAATATGGAAGTGAGTGCAAGACTATTATCAAACCTTTGGGCCTAGTAAGATTCCTGTAACTGCCTTTTCTTACTGGAACTTGATAAATGAGGTATTGGATTCCCATTCCACCGCAGTTGTGGCTGATGTAGAGGAGGGACATAAACTCTCAACAGAGACTAAACAGCCTAATTATCCTGAATCTAAAGAACAATCACCTGAAGCCAGTAATTTATCTAATATTCATTATGAAAATGAATCTGTCTCCTCACTGCAGCCAAGTCCTACTCCTTCAGAGAAAAGCCAAAATTGTCCCCACCTATTAAAAAGCCTCCCAAGATATATCCCAGTTTAAAACTATTGACTAAATGTGGGAGACAAAGACTGCCTGAAGTGACAGGCTGAAGAGAAATGGCACTTGGTCTGCAGCCATGGCACTTGGCCAAAAGGTGCTGGCTGAAGAACACAGTGCGCATGCTTCAGTAACTTTTAAGATGCTATGTTATGTTACCTTGTCAACTTCATGAACATAGCATTTTTTTTTTTTGGTCTTTTCGAGACAGGGTCTCCCTGTAGCCCCAGCTGTCCTGGAACTCACTCTGCAGACCAGGCTGGCCTTGAACTCACAAAGATCTGCCTGTCTCTGCCTCCCAAGTGCTAGGATTAAAGGCATGTGCCACCACGCCAGGCAAACATAGCATTTTACATAAGAAATTGTATCTATGAACACAAAGCTTCTTACATAAGGAATTGTATCTATAGACGTGAAGCTGCTGATTGGCTCATTACTGGTGTAGGTGTTCTTGGTTTCTAGGCTGTTGTTGTAATAGTTGGTAGTAATAGGTAGTAATAGTTGTTAGTAATATTTAGTAGCATAAGTGGTCAGTAGCATTAGTAGCATTAGTGGTTAGTAGCGTTAGTAATTGCATGCAATTGTAAAAACATTAAGAATTGTAAAAGTTAAGAAGTGAATGGCGCCATTAAAGAAACTACAAAGAATAAGTTAGATGAGTGATTCATTCCCAGTATGCCTCCGATGATTCGATGATTCTATGATTCATACCGCTGGACGGTACAACTGGTGGCCCGCCTACTGGGAAGGTGCAGGAACCTTGCTGCAGCACTACAAATCATCAGCATGGGGGAACAACTGAGGAACCCTACAGGTAAAAAAGCTCTGGGCCCAGAGTGTTAAGGGAGCAGGGAAATAAGATATAAAAAATAGAAACTAGAAGTAGAAAAATAAAAAATAAAATAAAGAAAAAAGAAAATAGAAAAAGGGAGATGGAAAATAAATAAAATGGGCTCAGAAATATCAAGAAATCAGATGACTAGAGTCATAAAATATTTGTTAAAGTCCAATGGGACTGCTATATAAGATAGTACAGCAAAACTTCTGTAGAAACCATGTTAAAGGTGAATCCATGGTTTCTGGAAGAAGGTTTTTTAAATGTTCCTCATTGGGAACAACATAAAAAAGACTTAGAAAGGCAAGAAGATTTAGAGCCACTTCCTAAGGGAACATTTCCAATGTGGCAGTTAATTAGAGAATGCCTTGGCTCCTCCAAGCCTATGGTTGAGACTCAAATCTCCCATGGAAAGGAAACACTGGAGGAAATAAGAGAGCGGGAATCCCAAAGAAATGGAGATGAATCAGAGGGGGAAGAGTTAAGTGGAGATGAGTTAGAACAAGATTTGGAAAAGGATCCACTTCCAATGAAGCCTCCGCCTCCACCCCCCCATGGGAAAAGTTAAAATGAGACAGAGGAAGGCCACGGAGGGATTAAACAAGACAAAGGGAGGCCGTTACCTTCCTTCTGGGATATTGATGAGGTCACCACTTGTATAAAGAGGCTATTTAAAGTTAGCAGTGACTCCGAAAGGGAATGGGAATGGCCTGTCATGGAGGATCAGAATCATCAAAGATTTCACCAGCCACTAGATTTTAAATCAATTAAACAATTAAAAGAAGCTGTGGCCACTTGTGGTCCTCAGGCACCTTTCGCTGTTAGCATGCTGGAAACTCTGGCTAGTATGAATTTATGCCCTGAATATTGGAAAAGACTATGTAGGGCAGTCCTCTGGGGCAGAGGCAGTGTTTGTGTTTTTCCTCAGGCAGAAGAGGTGCCCTGGTGGATTCCAGAATGGCTGATTAGACAGATAAGCCCTCCAACAGACAATCAGGATGATGCCAGAGATGACAGCAACGCGGATCCCAGCTGCTAATCCATCTAAAAAGGCTGGAAAACCCTTTGCTATTGAAAATTTGTTTTTAGCCATGTGTGTTTTACTTTCTGCTATTTCTTTTGGCCAAGCAGTAAAAGTAAATTATTTGGCTTATATTCCTAATCCTCCTATGTTAGAACCTATGTATTGGGGAGATATGGTTCACAAGTTTATACTACTCCAAAGATTCTCTCTCCACCATGGAATGATTTTACTTCTTTAAACATTAATGATGGCACTAAATATAATTTTACTCATTCCATGGAAAAGGTTCCCATTTGTTTAGGCTCTGGTGAATTTTGCTTGCTTTTGACATACCAACACTGGTTATTGCCAGGAATAAATATAACAGGAAGCCGAACACGCTTACAGCGACTTTCTGCATGGTCTATAAATCAGACATGGGATAATGTTATTAAAGAAATGAAATCGACATTGCCAAATTGCCCTGATTTTACTTATATTGGATTAAAATATAAACCATTTATATGGTCTGAATGCTTAGGTAAATTTGGAAAAATTATTAAAAACCGATGGGTCAATTGGGGACCATATGGGCTCTTTGTTAAAACTTGTTCAGAATGGAGTGTTATTACTTGTGATTTGCTTAAAACAGTCATAATGACTGAGGACCCAAAACAGGAAGACACCATCTATGATAGACAGTGATTAATGGCTTGGGGTGACGACAGTATTGCAGACAATCGATTGACCATTTTGACATCTCCTGCTGCAGTGCAGACTCATTTGTGGAAATTGGCTGCAGCTATCAAGCCAATACACATGTTTAATGGAAGTTTTGCTGGGACTTTTCAGTCAGCTGCTAAATATACATTTAGAAAATTTAGTAGCACTAATACGTGCTTGTGTACCTTTGCCTTATGTAATTCTTATAGGAACTTTCAGTTTTTCATCTAATATTTCCTGTATTGAGTGTAGATTATTTTCCTGTATTAATTCTTCTGTTAGTTTAAATGGTAATGAATCTTTAATGATTTTGCAACAGAAAACTCACATTTGGATGCCTATAAATGGTAGGCCTTGGGCTCATGATCCCTTAGATCCTGTAATTTTGGAATTTTTTAAGAAGATTTTAAAGCATGTTAAGCATATGATAGGAATTGTTGTTTCTATAATTTTGAGCCTTATCGCAGTTACTACAACTGCTGCTGTATCTGGTATTGCTTTACATACTACTATTCAAACTAAGCATTTTGTAGAACAATGGCATCAAGATTCTTATACTATGTGGTCCCATCAAGTTGAAATTGACTCCCATTTACAAACTGAAATAGATGTGTTAAAACAAATAGTACGGTGGTTAGGAAAAAAGATGTTGTCATTGCAGGAACAATTGCATCTTAGATGTGATTGGAACTCAACTACTTTCTGTATTACTGAATTGCAATACAATGAAACTGTTATAGAATGGAAGGAGTTTCAAGCTTATTTACATGGTAATGCATCAAGGAAGGCAAAAATCATAAAACTTAAAAGAGAAATTGAGGATACTTTTGCTAAAAGTATGTTTAACGAGGATGCTGCTACTGTTGCACAAATATTTGCTGATAAACTTACAGGATTAGATCCAAAATGAATGTTACAAAGTATAACTCATACTTCTGGAGGCATGTTTGGAGTTCTAGCCATTGTAATTAGTCTATTTGGATTGTTTTGTCTTTGTTGTATTAAGCCAAATCAAGAAAATTGAAATTTAATCTGGATGAAACTTCTTACTTTGAAAACTAATATGGGAAAAACTTGTGGAAACTCAGACGTGGCTTGAGTGAGGTGTGGCAGAGGACATGCCTCCTGCACTGTTTTTCTGTATTTACCTACAGGATGTTCTTATGGGAGCTGGCTCTTGGGCAGGTTTTGGCGCCCGACAGGCCCAGGAGCTAAGTACCTATTACTGATTTTGAAACAACTAATCAACTATGGACTGGATTATTCACTGATTTAAAACAATACTAATCAACTATGGACTGGATTATACTGAAATTAGAAAAATTATGGACTGTGCTGGGACTCTGGCGATGGACTTATGAGTCCATTGTTTTAACTCCTGTGCATGCTCTGCTGGACTAAAATGAGCTATACTGTGGAAGCGGCCAGTGCACAGGTTGCTCTTACAGATTAGCCTTTTGCTTTAAAAAATGAAGAAAATGCTAAAAAATGATTCACTCAACTAGATGGCCGGTAGTCAAAGACGGGTAAGTCCACATCCTGGACTGATCAACCTAAGACAGGACCCTGACGCTTAGAGTCAGGACTCCGATGACAGGTAAGACAGTCCTAAGATGTAGAGACACCTAAGACAGGCACGGTCTATCTTGAGTGAGTGGTAGCTCCATGGCTCACTCCCCTGTATAAAACAAAAAGGGGGAATGGTACCCTACCAAAGGGTCCCCACATAACATTCTTTTTTTTTTATTTTTTTTATTTTTATTATTTTTTTTTACCCACATAACATTCTTAATCATACACTCTTAATTTAAAATTTTTTAACCTTGGACTGTGATGGACGCATGGCTGCAGAAAGATTTCGGAAGTCCACAACAAAAGAACATTATGCCTCAGTCATGTGGAAAGATCCTCTTACTAATAAATAGAATGGACCTGATCCAGTCCTTATCTGGGGATGAGGATCAGTATGTATCTACTCCAAAGAAGCTGATTCAGCCAGATGGCTGCCTGAAAGATTAATAAGACAAACTAACCAATTATCCAGGAATAACTCCCATTCCTGAGATAAATCTAATCCTTTTATCCACAGGCAATACAAGATTTGCATTTCCTGATCGTGAACCTCCTATTCGGCATTTATACACCTTGGGCATTCTCAACCTCCAACATTCATGAACCTTGGAATATAACCTGGCAAATCATTGCACCACGCTCTCCGTCTGTGGTGACCCGAGTCAGCGGACTCACCCTCGAGGTACCTGGTGGCCTTCACTGGAGGTGGACATGCTGAACCTGCTCTCCCAGGATCTTTAATCAAGCAAGTTTATTAAGGACAAGCCCCCCCCCCGCACGACCATCCCGGATGCCATACAAATTTGGCAATAGACATGTTAAAAAAGACTGGTTTTTATGCCTGCCCTGCAGTTGACAGCTAGGGGAGGGGACGTGGGGGACACAGTGATTATTATTGTGCTTACTGGGGATGTGAGACCTCTGTTGAGGGGTGGGTGCCTTCATCTAACTATCTTCATTAACTGAGGTTATCCTGCAAAATCGTAGAGGCCTAGATCTGTTACTATTACAGCAGGGAGGTTTAGCTGCCTTAAAAGAAGAGTGTTGCTTCTATGCTGATCATTCTGGCATGGTTAAAGATTCCCTACAAAAAGTAAGAGAAGGTTTACAACATAGAAAGTTACAAAGGGAAAAAGAACAAGGCTGGTTCAGCAATTAGTTTAATACTTCCCCTTGGCTGACCACTCTTTTGCCTACCATTCTTGGTTCTTTACTTGGGCTCATCCTCGTGATATCTCTGGGTCCAATGCTACTTAATAAATTGATGGCATTTATCTGATCCCAAATCGAGGCTATTCAAGCCAAACCTCTCCAGGTCCATTACCAACAATTGCTTATGGAGGATTTTTCCTCTTCTTATGCCGAGACCCGTATCTATGATGATACAGCTTACTAAGTTGCTTTGCCAAAGATGGGTAATGGAATCATAGCCCCAGGCTAGCCTACCCTACCAAGCTAAGACAGGGGGACGACCCAATGACGGCTAAGGAGGGTGTCTGGGCGGATTCAAACCTAAAACAGGCACAACTTCAGTCTCCTGCTTTTTTTATGAAATAACAAAAAAGGGGGACCTGTGGGGCTCTCAGAAGAGTTTAGCCATCTAGTAATTTTCCACTAGCAGCTTCCCAGCACTGAAATAATCACAAGAAGGTTGCAGTCCATTGTGTAACTTATCACAGGAGTGTTGCAAATGTTCACCTTAAGTAAAGATTTGTATCTGCACATTCTTTCCAATATGTAAGCACTGAGGTGCCTGTGGTTCTGACACCCTCTTCTGACATCTGTGGGCATTGCATGAAATGGGTGCACTTACATCTGTGCACGTAATACACTCATACACATAAAATAAAAAAATAGCATACCTGTACACCATGTATTACCTCAACTAGTGTATATTTTACTGTGAGGATTGCTGTGTGAAGATAATGACATGATAATTGATAAACTGAGACATGAGAGGAGGCTTCCTATGTATGTCTATTGGAAACTGACTCTCATATAAAAAAGTTTAAACTAAATAAACTTAATTAACATATATATTCTTTTCGCTAGAAAAGCATTGTTTCTTCCATAAGGCCTCAAGAAACCCAAGAAAGAAAGAAATGGAAATGGTTTTCTGTGTTGGAATATTTATATGATTCTTTGCAGACAAGAATCCAGATTTTTTCTTCCAATTTGACAGCTTAGGTGAATGTATTTGTGTGTAGTTATATGTGTGTATATATGCTTTTGTAATTTGACAGGTTTAGAGAGGCATTGAGACTTCTTTTCAGAACCCTGTGAGTGATACTTGAGAAAGAACACTGATTTATGAGAACCTGAATGCAAACACAGTCAAGAAAAATATAGTTGACTTGGAGCAGTGGCTTGTGAGTGTGCAACGCTTCTCCCAACTCAGTTTGCATGCAAGTCCCCCGAGGAGCTCGTGAAATACTGAGTCCCTGAGGAGCTCATGAAATGTGGATTCTTGGGCCCTCAACCTCAGGAACTCTGCATAAGTCTGAGTGAGGCCCAAGAATGTGCATTTCTAGCTTGTTCCTGGGGTGCTGCTGCTGCTGTGTCAACCCTACTGCATTTAGAGGCTAATACAGATTATACTCCCTTAACCTGTGATTTTCAAACAGGCCTAAGCCTTAAAAATCACCATCTGTATTGATCATTTTTCTCATAGCTGTGCACAAATACTTGACTAGAAGCAGTTTGAGAGAGGAAGGATATATGTTGGCTCATGGTTGGAGGAGTCACAGTCTATCAAGGTGGGGAAGGTGTGGGAATAGGTAGGTGGCTCCATTCAGGTAGGAGCATGAGGCAGCTGCTTCCTCACATTAGGCCAGATCAGGAAGCAGAGGGAGATGAATGCTCCCAACACTCAGTTCTCTATCTCCTTTTCTCTTTTTTATTCATTGTGGACACTAACCCATGGGAAGAGGCTAGCATATTGAGGGTAGGTGTTCCCTCATCACTTAATCCTCTCTGGACATGTCCTCATAGACACACACAAAGAAGTGGCTCACTAATACCCCAGACATTTATTCACCCAATCAAGTCAATAATTAAAATTAACTAAAATTAACTATCACGGAGGCTGGAGAGATGGCTCAGCAGTTAAGAGCATTGACTGCTCTTGCAGAGGAGCTGGGTTCAATTCCCAGCACCTACATGGTGGCTAAGAACCATCTTTTCTTTTTTAATTTTTTATTTATTTTATTTATTTCTGTATGTGTATGAATGTACTGTCTGCATGCAAGTCTGTGAACCCATGTCGTGCAATGCCGCAGAGGTCAGAAGAGGGTCTCGGATTCCCCTGGAACTGGAGTTCTCCTGGAATTGGAGTTTCAGATGGCTCTTGGCCGCCATGTGGGTGCTGGCTTTAAGCCAGGCGTGGTGGTGCATACCTCTAATTCTAGCACTCGGGAGGCAGAGGCAGGAGGATCTCAAGGCCAGCCTGGTCTACAGAGTGAGTTCTAGGCCAGTTGGGGCTATAGGGAGACCCTGTCTCCAAAAGACCAAAAAAAAAATTATCACTTGGGGGTCTGGAGAGATGGCTCAGCAGTTAAGAGCACTGGCTGCTCTTGTAAAAGACTTGGGTTTGAATTCCAGTACCTACATGGAGGCTAGTAACCATCTATAACAACAGTTCCTGGGGATCTGACACCTTGTTCTGTCCTTCGAGGGCATTCCGCAACATAGGTGCACTTATATACATGCAGGCATAATGCTTATACACTCATATACAGGCAGGCATAATAAGGCTTATACACTCATACATGCAGGCATAATGCTTATACACTCATATACACGCAGGCATAATACTTATACACATAAAATAACAATTTTTAAAATTAACTTTCATTATATTTAGTGAGGTTTTTTTTTAATTTTATTTATTTCTGTATGTGTATGAATATACTGTCTGCATGCAGGTCTGTGCACCCGTGTCGTGCAATGCCGCAGAGGTCAGAAGAGGGTGTTGGATTCCCCTGGAACTGGAGTTCTCCTGGAATTGGAGTTTCAGACGGTTCTTGGCTGCCATGTGGGTGCTGGGGATCGAACCCCGGTCCTCTGTAAGAGTGGTCAGTGCTCTTAACCGCTAGGCCATCTCTCCAGCCCACGAGGTTTTCTTTTTTTTAGGCTACATTAGACTTGCCAAATTAAAATCTCAGGAGGCTAATGCAGGGATATGATGAATCTGATATACTGTGAGAGGGAAGGACCTCTGTGGTGAGTCACTCTTGGGAAGTCACGTTGCTAGTCAGAAGAGATGCAACCCGAGAGCTATGAAACTGAGGAATGCTTGCTGAAAAGAGGCAGAGTATGAAGTTTAAATGGGAAGTAGCTCATAAAATCATAAGACCTAGGCATGGTGGTTGCATGTCTTTAACCTCATCATTCTAGAGGGAGAAGCAGATGGATCTCTGTGAGATCAAAGCCAGCATGGTCTACACAACAAGTTCCAGGCCAGCTGGGGCTATGGGGACCCTGTCTCAAAAAAAACAATCAATAATAATATTAACAATAACAGTAATAATAATAACAATGAAGGCAGAGGCAGGCAGGACACAGGAGACAGCCAATGGCTGGAGCAATACTGAGGCAGGCAGCACACAGAACAGCTCAGCAACCTGGGGCTCCACCTGCTGTGGGCTGTACACACACCCCTGTGTTAACAATGCATCTCCAACCTGCATCCAACTGCACATGTAACCCACTCTGAACAATGGAGTCTCTCCTCCCTTGAACAACCATCTAGAACTCCCCTTCTGTGAGCAGTTTCTATCCAAATTAACAAATGTAAAAGATATGAAGAAAGTAGAATGTCACCCTCATAAAAAAAAAAAAAAAAAAAAAGAGGGGCTGGAGACATGCCAACTGCTCTTGCAGAGGACCCGGGTTCGATTCCCAGCACCCACATGGCAGCTAAGAACAGTTTAACTCCAGTTCCAGGGGAATCCAATGCTCTCTTCTGACTTCTGCAGCATTGCACGACACGGGTGCACCAACCTACATGCAGACAGTACACTCATACACATTAAAAAAAATTTTTTTTAAAGAAAAAAAAAAAGAAAGTCACCCTTAATCAAAGACTATGGTAATTGTTGCTGCCAAGATTTATTGATTGGTGCTAAATTTAATGGGAAAAAATTTGAAGGGAAGCCGGACATTTGTAAGGCCCCAAGTAATTCCCCAGAAGGCAATAGTTTCTCAGGGAAACAGTGTTTCAGTACATTTCTCTACAAGATGCTTAGTAACTTCTCAGGGAATACAACAGCATCATAGTGGAGGGACCCAGCACACAGCACCTTTACCGGGTACCAGGCTGAACAGCAGCAAATCTATCATCATACACTCTGACATCATATGCTGAGAAAGACATGACATTTCTCTGACATTTGTCCCTCAAATGTTTATTTTGATCTAGTCATGAGAAAATATCAGTCAAACATTAATTGAAGTTAGTTATAAACTATCCAGCCAGTAACCTTCAAAAGCTTCAAAGTCATAGCTAGGCATGATGGCTAACAATCGTAATTTCAGCATTCAAGGGGCTAAGGCAGGAGGCAAGGTCAAGACCAGCTTGGGCTACTTGGTGAATCTAAGGTTAGCCTGGGCTATATAGTGAGACTGTCTCAAGAACTGCAAAGAGGTGGTAGGGGTTGTAGCTCAGTTAAAAGAGTTCTTGCCTAGTGTCTGCCTTAGATCCCAGCACCACATAAACTGAGTGTGGTAATACTAGCACTCTGTAGTCCTAGCACTCTGGAGGTAGAGACAGGATGATCCGGAAGTCAAGGTCATCCTCAGAAGGGAGTTCAAAGGCAGCCTGGGATATAAGACACTCTGTATCGAAAACAAAACAAATGAAACAAACAAACAAAAACTTTTAGTTTTGGGGCAGATCATAGTAGTGCATGCCTTTAAGTTTAGCACTTTGAAGGTGCAGGAGACAGGCAGATCTCTGTGAGTTCAAGGCCAGCTTGGTCTGCATAGTGAGTTCTAGGCCAGCCAAGACTATAGAGTGAGACTTTATCTCGAACAAACAAACACTTTTTTTTTTGTCTTTGTCTTTTTGACACAGGGTCTCCCTGCAGCCCCAGCTGGCCTGTAACTTGCTATGTAGAACAGGCTGGCTCTGAACTCACAGAGATCTGCCTGCCTCTGTCTCCTGAGTGCTGGGATTGAAGGCATGTGCCACCACTCCAGGCTACAAACATTTTTTTTTAAAGAAATTTCTAAGGTAATGAAAAACAAAGATTGAGAAACGATCATAGATTGTGAAGGACAGAAGAAATGAAAACAGCATTCCACAGGGAGGCCGGAGTGGACCTCAATCAGGAGGAGGACATTAATGAAATGTGGTAAAGTCAAACAAGGTAATTAATAATAATTAATAATGAATAATATTACACCCATTTTATTTTCTGCTTTTTGATAATAGTAAAATTGTTACAGAAGTTATTAATTGTAGGAGAAGGTGGCTGAGAGAGATGTATTGATAACTATACTATTTTTGCAACTTTTCTGTAAGTGAATTTATTTCAAAATAAAGCAAATTTAAGGTTTAGTGGCCTCTGAGGAAGACAAATCGAGTGAGCAGCTTGATTGCTGCTAGGCCTACTTATGGATGAGCCATGGGCTGGATCTCACTGGGAGGTCATCTTAGAACAGGTACAAAAGACAATCCAAATGTGCAAATGTGTGTCCCCACAGCATGCCAGGGACAGGAGTTTGGTCAGCTATACACAGCAATGCCTGCCACCCCCCCCAATAAGAAATGAACTTTGTTCTGTCACAACATTTTGAAACTATGTGCTTCTCTTTTTCCTCAGTGCCCTTGTTAGAGGACTAGTATTTACCTTAGTGTGGCTCCTTTCTTCCTATGTTGATTGTAACGTGTAGCATTTGTTTCCCATCCTGTCTTCCTTTTGTGAGTCTCAAAGTCACATTGTGAGAAAGCTTTTGGTCTCTTAACCAAATGTATCTTGTTTTCTCACCCACAATCCCCTTTCCAATCCCTCTTTTGTGACTTTTAGAAAAGCTCCACATTCCCAAATGTCAAAAACTCTTGCTAAAGTGCATCTTCTTCCTTTAAATTCCCCAGTCAGTTCTAGATTGTGTGGTTGAGCCTTGACCAATGAAGAACAGCCAAGCTCTCTTTGGAGTCAAGGGTTCAAGGGGAAGGCCAACTTAATAAGGTGTGCTCGCTCCTTTGTTCTTGTGTTATGTGCACTCTTCCACTCAGAAACAAAGTTTGCTTGGCTGAGATGCTTTCCATTGGGGTAGTGGTCTCTTTTTATCCCAAATTTATTTGCAACACCCCCATGCTGATCCTCATGGATGGACTGCAACAAGCACCAGAGGCCTCAAGGTCACTGGAATTTCCCGAGACTGCAAACAATGTGGGGAACATCTGTAGCTGCTAACATCCTTTGGAGCACCTCTATCCTGGGCCTGCAGTGATAGTGTGAGCCTCCCCACCACCACCCCACCCCCCACCAGTCATGAACTCCTCCTGCCTCAGCCTCCTGAGCAGGTGCAATTATAGGTATGCCTAAAATTATATTTCTTTTTAAAAAACATTTTATTAGTTTTATTTTATGTGTATGAGTGTATTGCCTGCATGTATGTAAGTGCACCCATGTCATGAAATACCCATGGAGGTCAGAAAAGGGCATCAGATTCCCCTGGAACTAGAGTTAAGGACGGTTGTCTTCCTCCTAAGTGCTAGGATTAAAGGCATGCACCACCATGCCCGGCCCATAAAGTGCTTTTAACTCTTAAAAGAGAGTGTAATGCCTTCCTCATTTTCCTTATGGGGTTTCTAGAAATCAAAATGCAATGATAGATAGAAAGTGCTTTATATAATGCTGCTGGGAGCCAAAGCTGTCAGACATACATGCTGTCAGAAAATTACTAACCTGCTTATCTCATGAGTTCACCAACGCAGTTTACTTACCTCAGGAATTTACAAGCCAGCTTACTTACCTCAGGAATTTGCTTATCTCAGAAATTTACGAGTGCCAAGAATTGTGAGTGCCTGGCACTTCTCCAAATGTACCCTCTCCCTGAACTGTGCCTGCCCCCTTTCCCGCCACAAATTTCCCGCTCCCTTGTCCATATAAACTCTGCACCTAATAAAGACAATGAGACCTCGATCAGATTATAGACCTGGTCTTCTCCTTGTGTTTGGTTTTTTGTCTCTTAATTCAGGTTATTCTCTCCCCGGACCCTAGCTGAAAACCCTGCAGGTCAGGGTGAATACAAATGGCGCCCAGCGTGTGGGGCTTGGGGTACGAGAGCTGACCTGAACGCCGCTCACAACAGAAAGGGCCCTTCACTGAATCGCCACCGATCCGGTGAGTGAAGATTCGCATGGTGATCACTGCAGGAGTAACCCGCCTGTAATACAGATCACGAGGTGAGTATAGAGCGGCGAATTACGCGGTTGGTTTTTCATTGGATCGCCACCCATTAGGTGAGACAGATCCGCATAGTGACCACTGCAGGCACCTGCTTGTAATACAGGTCACGCGATTATAAAAAAAAAAAAAAAAAAAAAAAAAATGGGACAAAAAACTCAGTAAACGGAAAATTGTTTACATACAGGGTCAGTGAACCCTCAAAACACAAGGACAGGGTTAAGAAACAGAGTTCAGTAAAAGATCCCTCAGGAAAGAAGGAACTATGGGACAGACATTGGACAAACATGGTTTATTTTTAAAGGGTCTTAAGGAGTCACTCAGGATGCGAGGAATTAGAGTTAAGAAAAAGGACCTTGAGAAATTTTTTGCCTTCATTTTTGATGTTTGCCCTTGGTTCCCCGGAGAAGGAACCATTGATGAAAAAAGATGGTACCGAGTGAGAGACTGCCTACAGGATTTCTATAAAACCTTTGGTCCAGAAAAAATACCTGTTCAGGCGTTTTCCTATTGAAATTTAATTCATGATGTCCTCAAGGTTTCAAACAAATGGCCAGACCTCCAAGAAGTAGTTAAAGGGAAAAAAGGCTTTAAAAGAACAGTCTCGGCCCCCCTCAGTTTGTGATTCTATTTCCATCTCAATGCAGGATCTGGGAGAGCCCGCCTCTGCAACTGTGCCTCTGACAAACCCCCCCTCCCCGCCGCGCGCCGCTTTGGCTGCATGGAGGAGGAGGCGGCTGTTCGGAGCACATCACTGCTACTGGCTCTGTCCCCAAACGCCCCAGGCAAAGCCTGTCAGCCCCCTTTTTGCTCTCCACTGCTCAACACTCAATCTGACTTAGAAAAAATGACTAGACAAGCCACTGTTCCCTTATTTCAGTTACCCAATCCCATTCCAAAACCACCGAGAAAGATTTTAACGAGGCTATGCCTCCAAACTCTGATAAGGGAGAGACAGAACCAGACAGAAAGACCAGGTAAGTCGATAGCCAGAAAAAAAAAAAAAAAAAAAAAAAAAAAGGAAAAAGGAAATCTCTCATTATATTAAGTCATATGTCTATGCAAGCTCTCTGTGTGTTAACTGTTCTCTCATGTGTCTGAGATTTGTGTCATGTGCGTTCTTCTGTGTTGGTTTCTGTTAAAAGTGGCCACTTCAAAGTTCTTTCATTCTATATTGTGCACATAAATTAAGTTTACTTTTGGCATGCCTCTTAAACTTTTTCAAAGGCCTAATTTGAACCCGGGTTCCTAAGTTCCTACAAAAAATTCTAAACTGGTTTTCTAAAGGTTTTATTTGTTATCTGTTAAGACTGGATTTAATCTCCAAATTAAACTTTTAAAGTTGCACATATTCTAACTTCAGTTTCCTTTCAAGCTGTTTTACAACAAAGTATGTGAGTTTATGCAATACAACCACTAGGATAAAAATCTCTTACATAAATGTATAGATAAATTGCGTATCTATGTGGGTGATACTGTTAACAGCTCTGTAACAACATATTAAAAATCTATCAGACCATTGATGGACAGTATATGATGTTTTCTCCAATGTGTGTATATCTATATATGATAACAATGTATGTCTGTGCCTCTGTTCAGTACAACTTTTATAAATTGCCATCACCAAAACTAAGTTCTAAAACCTTGTGTATAAGTGTGAACATAAAGTACTGATCACTTTTAAAGACTATTTTACACTTAAAGTAAAACATACCTTTTGTTTTCCTTAGATGTGTTACAGATCTAGTCTTTAATTTCTTGTATGTTTATTGTAACTTCCTGTTGGTACATTAGCTTCTATAACACTGCTATATATTTATTATACTTGACACGTCACTTTTAACATTTTTAAGAAAAATTAGGTTTCATTTCTAGAGACCACATGAGAACAGCCCAAGTGAAACCAATTCTGGTGAGCTTGATAGATTGTTGTTAATTATTATTAGTAATCGTTATTGATGGTTACAGTTATTGTTATTGGATATAATTATTAATAACAATTGATAAAAATGCAGTCAAATGGCAAATTATTCATTGTTGGCTATTATTGACAATTATTAATGATAATTATTAGTGATTACTGTGACTAATAATGGTTAATAGTAATTATTGATAATAATAATTAATAATGCTTATAGTTGTTATAATTATAAATAATTATTATTCTTCCAAAGTCCTTAATAGTAAGACAACATGGAACATTCCAAGACTACAAACAACTTTGACCTGTCTACTTTAATATGGATTTTTTTCTCTTACAGGTCAACCTAACAAATCTTTCTTATGTATGTGTGTATGTATGTATGTGCGCGCGCACGTGTGTATGGATGAGTGTACTTTTTGTGTTCTAAGTATATTATGTTAACAGACACGATCATATAAGAACATTGCCTCTAAGTTGGAACTGGCCATTCCATCTTAAGATGCAAATTTATATTAAACAGCCAAAACATAGTTCAATTTCAACAAAGATTATGGATTATCTATCAAAAAAATTTAAAATAATGAATCTACACTGGTTACACTCTTTCAACATCTAAAACAAAGATGCAACCAGGTTTTCAGTGTATTAAAGTGTTAATAAGTTTTTTGGATATTTGAAAATAAAAAATAAAAAGGAGTATAAAAAAATTAATCAAGATGGTAATGATGGTAACAACTTCTCATGGGACATATCTAGCCAATCTTTAATTAACTGATGGACATAAAAACTGTAAAAAAATTTTATTAAGAGCTAGATATTAAAAAATCTTTAAAGTAGGCTTTCATGCCAGGCCTAGAAAAGGCCAAGAACTTGGAAAAAGACAGCTATTATAATCCACCTTGTAAGGTTTACAGTTTAAAATGGTAATACATTTAAACTAATTGGAAAAATAAGATGTTAATTGTTTTATTTGTAATCTGTATTGAATTTCCAACAATGGCTTTGGGGTTAAGGCACACAAATGGTCTCTGTATTTTCCTGTGTTATACAGTATCACCTTATAACATTTTTCCTTTACTTGTAGGATAATTTAAAGAAATTAAGTCTGAGTTCACTTCCCAAATAAGCATACAGTCAATGATAAACTGATTTGATGAAAACTTACACCTTGGTTCCTGTTTATGGGTATTTGTAATACAATTTAGTCATCTATTGATCAAAAAAGAGGGAGGTGGTATAATATTCCCTCTATATTCCAAACTTTTTGATAAATTTTTAATTTTAAAATCTTGAAACTAACAATGGAAGGAGATTTGTATGTTCTCACAGGTAAAAACACCAACCTAAATGCCTGAAAATACACAATCTTTGACTGCAAGATGGACTGAGAAATGCCAGCAGAGAGGCTGCCCCATCTGAACATTAAAGAAAAAGAAACCTCAGATTGCCTGAGTCACAGACACTGAACATCTCTCTAAATTCTATTTGGGATAACTGTTTATAATGTGATCTAATGAAGTTTACCTTCCAGATGCTGAGAAACCTTTCTACCTCTCACCTTTATATAAAAAAGAAAAATATGATGGTAATAAAGTCATTCCCCAACTGTAAATTAGAACCAACTGCTATAATGGTAAATGCTTATAAAACAGGTATAACTACCTTCTTTAATTGATTGATAGACATAAAAACTGTACAAAGATAATACTCTATCTAGAGCCAAATATAAATGTAATTTATAAGTGGTACAATTGAGCACAATATGTTAATACAGAAAAGCCCTGATGGCAACAATGGATTGTTCTGCCAAGGAGATGTTGGCTGGGGGATCCAAGCCCCCCAAATTATAAAGGCCCTTGCCTATAAAAAATGGGATATCTGCAAGGAGAAAGGTGGTAAGTCCCTGTTGTCGAAGACCTGGTGTAAGCATGAAAAAATATTTTGAGACATCACTTGCTAATGTGCAGTTGGCCGCTGAAATGCCAGAGAGCATTACCAAAGGCCACTAATGTGATAAAGCAAAATATTGGTCTCCTTGAATCAAGCAAGACTCCTGTGTCAGTATCAGCTACACCTCAACTGCCTGGAGATACTGTGCAACAGTGGCAGCCATGTGTCTATACATATCCCAAATCTAATTGGCTATTAGCTCTCTCCTTGGAGGAATAATTCATGGCTGATGCCATAAGCTTATGTCCTCTAGTGGTTAGGAGATTATATGAGCCACAATAAAAACTTGTCATCTTTTATAGAAAAACCACAGCTTGTGGATTAACATACCATCCAAACATCTGTGTCTATGCTCACAGCTTAGCTTGCCATAATAATATTGTTTAAATGCCTGTACATCTAATTGCTTGTGCTTTGTTAATAGGACTAAAAAGGTACCCTGGATAAGCTGTCAACCCATGAAGGGAAACAACCTGACTAGAGTCAAAAATTACATCCCCAGAGAAAACACTGCTTTGCTTCTCACCCACTGTGCCCCTCCCCTCTCCCAAAGCCTAGGGAACAACTTGCGGAAGAGGAGGCGTGGTAGAATGTAAGGGCTGCGGAGAGACTGGGGTGAATTGTGAGACTACAACAATATGGACTGGACTCTTAATTGATCAACATGCTTGTGCATACAAGCTTCTCCAATTAGACTATGGGAACCTTGGGTTGTTCAACATATAAACATAGATACTTGCAAATTGGTTTTACATGAATGTTACATTCATTGCTTATACTTGACAATCAGCTTACTTCATGGTTGGGATTCTTGAATATTAATTGGCCTTAGTGAAAAAATAAAGTTTACAGCCCAATTTATTAAAACCCACCTTTACAAGTGGGGCTCCCCCTCTTTTTGTATAAAAGAAGGGAGGAGATGCTGGGAGCCAAAGCTGTCAGACATACATGCTCTCAGAAAATTACTAACCTGCTTATCTCATGAGTTCACCAACGCAGTTTACTTACCTCAGGAATTTACAAGCCAGCTTACTTACCTCAGGAATTTGCTTATCTCAGAAATTTACGAGTGCCAAGAATTGTGAGTGCCTGGCACTTCTCCAAATGTACCCTCTCCCTGAACTGTGCCTGCCCCCTTTCCCGCCACAAATTTCCCGCTCCCTTGTCCATATAAACTCTGCACCTAATAAAGACAATGAGACCTCGATCAGATTATAGACCTGGTCTTCTCCTTGTGTTTGGTTTTTTGTCTCTTAATTCAGGTTATTCTCTCCCCGGACCCTAGCTGAAAACCCTGCAGGACAGGGTGAATACATAATGCCATAAAACTTTTATAAACTTTGATAATTTTTTTTTGTCTTTTTGAGACAGGGTCTGCCTGTAGCCCCAGCTGTCCTAGAACTCACTCTGTAGACCAGGCTGGTCTTGAACTCACAAAGATCCACCTGCCTCTGCCTCCCAAGTACTAGGATTAAAGGCATGCACCACCACGCCCTGTGTCTTTATTCTTTTTTTTTTTTTTTTGCATCTTTATTCTTAAAATGGGTCTTTTTGATAGCAAAGAGAAAACAAACAACAGCATTATCCATGAAATGCAGAATTATTTCTGCTAAGGGAAAATTACTTTTATCCTTTTTCTAAAGGATGAGCCATATACCATTAACACCATTTTGTGCACATTTTATTTTATTTATAAAAGTGATCTAATGCCTGATCATGCTGGTTATAAATATGCACATGGCTTACAACTGAAATAATATATTGTAGTTTAGATGTAAGTAATGGACAAGAATCTATCTCTATTCAAAAGATCATTTTGCTCCTGTATAAGTAGTAGTTTAAAATAAACTTTCCTCCTTGTGCTGAGAATACAAATGACATTAGCCTGACTGGTGGCCAATAAATGAAACACTCTTCGCCAGTGAGGGCTGACATCTGATTGCAGCCCATGGAGCGACCATCCAGTGGAGCCATAATTTCCTATGAGGTGAGCATAAGATGAGACACTTGAATGATTATTAAAGCAGCATTTTACACATATTAATATCCAAGTTTCTATTTGTAGTTAAGCAGCAAGAGTTCAAAATTAAATCATGAAGGTGTATGTGGTTTATTTAGCTAAAGGAAAATAATAATCATAGAAGCGAATCACAAAGTTTATGACCCATAGGTAATTACTGTTTTCTTACTGTAGAAAACAGAGATATAAGTGGTACATCTGGGAACTAATAGGGATCTGGCCCTGAAGATTTCTTTGGTTCTCTTAAACTTGGTTTCACTGCCCAAAATAGACCATAAGCTCAGGGTGCTGGGATTTTCCTTATTGCCCTGGAAGCCCCTAGCATGTAGTTGTTGTTGTTGTTATTATTATTATTATTTTTAATTATTACTGAGACAGGTCCCCCCCCACCCCCCGTAGTCCTAGCTGGTCTGGACTCACTATATCGATCAGGCTGGCCTGCATCTCACAGAGATCCACTTGCCTCTGCCTACAGAGTGCTAGGACTAAAGGTGTGTGTCACCCTGTTCTGCAGTTATTACTGATGCCTATGAACTTGCCAGCTTGCAGATTTCAGTCAGGTTTGCTATGCTTCATCTTTGGGAAAGAATCTATTGGTCACTACATGTCTAGAAAGCAAAAGCGGAGAAAGGACCTTCTGGACATTCTCTCAAATTCCACAGATTCCCAAATTCCTAACAGGCTCCTGATTTCACACAGGAAGTGCATCATTTATAATTTCTTAAGAGCAGCAGCTTAGTCGACTTTTGTTCTACACAAAGCATTGTCTTATTGGATAACAATACACAGGAAGTGGAGGATCAATTCCCAGTTATACTGTTGATTAACTGTGCTGTCAATGGCTGCATTTAATATTTTATTTAAAGTGTCTTCAGAATTTATTTACTGAGGAGCCATAAGGAATGGAGCCCAGTACCAGAATACAAAGCTGTCTTTGAATCTGGTGATAATGAAGATTTTTCTATCTGAACTTAATAGAAAGTATTATAGAATATAGAATTACTGGGCTGGAATATAGAATTAGTGGTTAAGAGCTCTTACAGAGGACCCTGGTTCAGTTCCCAGCACCCACATGGTGGCTAACAACCATCTAGTAACTCCTATTCCAGGGATCCAATGTCCTCTTCTGACCTTTGCAGGCATTTCACACATGAGTGTACTTAAACACATGCAAGCAAATCATTTATACACATCAAATAAAAATAAATAAAATAAAAATATAGAATTATCTTTTTTAAACCTTTAATTTTTGTGACTTTCATACACTATAATGTGACGGTATTTAGATACCCTCCATCTCTCCTTATTGGCCCTGCCCAATTTAATGTACTCTGTTACAGATAGATGATAGATAGATAGATAGATAGATAGATAGATAGATAGATAGATCCTGTAGAGTCTAATTTGTATCTGTAAATGTCCCTCAGTGTAGGTCCATCCATTGAAGCCTGGCTAACTTACCAAGAATCCCAGGCTTAAAAAAGACTGTCTCTGCCCCTCCCAGCAACCATTTGATGCCACAGTTTCCTTAAGTGGGGTTGGAGCTTCTTACCCACTTCCTCATGTCTATGTTGGGATTTTTTTTTTCCTGGTTTGAGCTTGCAAGAGGCTTATGCATGCTGTCACTGTTGCTGTGAGTTCATGTGAGTAACTGACCAGCCATCTGAAAAACTGTTTCCTTGTGATCATTCACCACCTCTGGGTCTTAAAATCATTCTGCCCTTTCTTCTGAAATGATCCCTGAACCTTGAGGTGGGAAGCAGAAGTTTGATGTAGGTGTCCTATTAAGCAGTCTGTAGCCTCTTGTTCTCTGTACATTGACTAATTGTGGGCTTCTGTGTTAATCACCATCTGTTGAATAAAGAAACTTCTTTGGTGAGACTTGAGAGATACATTAGTCTACGGGTATAACAATAAGTCATTAAGAGTCAGTTTAATAATATGATATCTACTTAGTAGAAAACAAGTATTATGTCCTATGACCTCTTTAGCCTTGGGTTCCTAAGCCTGATATCATTGTCCATCCTAGGAAGTGGACCTTAAAGCCAATTAAAAGAGTGGTTGGTTATTCCCATACTGTTAGTGCTACTATTGCATTGCTAGGCCAGTTATTACTGCAGTTCACAAGATTCACAGCTGGGTAAGGATGATGATTATTTTTTCCTTCCAGTAGCTTTGGATAGCATCTTCACACTCTTTTTTTTTTTTTTTCCTGAGTGCTAGGATTAAAGGCGTGCGCCACCCAGCCCAGCTTAAAGACGGTTTTTAGCCGCCATGTGGGTGCTGGGAATTGAACCCAGGTCCTCTGCAAGAACAGTCAGTGCTCTTAACCACTGAGCCATCTCTCCAGCCCCCTGGATAGCACCTTCTAGCACTTTGAACACTAGCAAATAGAGACTTGGCTCTGAAGTTAGCACCAGCTTGATTTCTCCTTGTTCCTTCTATAGCTCATGTCTTCAGCAATGGGGTCCTATCATCCAGTTCTACTGACTAATCAAGAGCAGTAGCAATGGCTAGTACTGTTTGAGGGTTTATGGGACCTCTGGTCAACAGCTGCTAGAGAGGGAGTCCATTCCTGGCATTGAGTTTTTTTTTTTTTTTTTTTGGTCTTTTCGAGACAGGGTCTCCCTGAAGCCCCAGCTGTCCTGGAACTCACTCTGTAGACCAGGCTGGCCTTGAACTCACAAAGATCCGCCTGACTCTGCCTCCCAAGTGCTAGGATTAAAGGCGTGCGCCACCACGCCCGGCAAGTTTTTTTTTTTTTTTAATTTTATTTATTTCCTTATGTGTATGAATGTGTTGTCTGCATGCAAGTTTGTGCACCCGTGTCGTGCAATGCCACGGAGGTCAGAAGAGGGTGTCGGATTCCCCTGGAACTGGAGCTCTCCTGGAATTGGAGTTTCAGACGGTTCTCGGCCGCCATGTGGGTGCTGGGGATTGAACCCGGGTCCTCTGCAAGAGCGGTCGGTGCTCTTAACCACTAGGCCATCTCTCCAGCCCCGAGTTTTTTTAAATTTTATTAGCCCATGATGTATAGGAAGGGTAATGCTCCCCTGTTATAATTCCTTTTTAAAATTTTTTATTTATTTACTTTTTTATGTGTATGAGTGTACTGTCTGCATGTAGGTTGGTGCACCTGTCTCGTGCAATGCCGCGAAGGTCAGAAGTGGGCGTCAGATTCCCCTAGAACTAGAGTCAAGACGGTTCTTAGCCACCATGTGGGTGCTAGGAATCGAACCCAGGTCCTCTGCAAGAGCAGTTGGTGCTCTTAACTGCTGAGCCATCTCTCCAGCCCCTATAATTCCTTTTAATCTCTTTTCATGATGTATATGTATATACTTTAAGAAGCTTCTGTGGTGACAGGTGGCCTTTTCTAAAGACCTTAGGTGTAACTTTCGTATACTCCCTCCTCTGCCCTGGCCTCCCATCCTGGTTTAATGCTTTCTAGTCTAATGACTAAGAAGAATTATTTTATATCTACAAAAGATATGTTACTTGATGCTCTTCAGGGGAAAAAAAGGTAATGTCAACAATATATGTGAAAAACATATTTTCTAGTTTCTGTTTTAGAAGCTTTGACACCTCGGGCTTTGCTACTCTGGCGAGAGCACCCCTCTCAGGACTACTGAATTTTTAGAGATGCTAAGTTAGTTGACTTTCATGTCAATGAATTCAGAGTTTGCCCTCTGGCACTCTGGCACCACTACATCCCTTTTCTCGTCATCGATGGCCAAGTACCCAACAACCAGCCAGAGCCAGGCCCACCCTGTTCTAAAACCCCTTGAAATTCAGACTAATCAACACTCAACCCGTTTCCCTGCCTATTCCTCCCCTCGGAAACAACAGTGAAAGCTCTTGCCCACCTTTCCTGCTCCATCCTTCTGCCTCCTGACTGTTTCATAAGCTTTTCTGTGTGGCTCTGCTTATATAATATGCCCACAAAATACTTCTTCCTTCAGAAAAGATTAAATTAACCTCTGTATATCTTACCCTACTTGACTCAAAAACATCCTGAGCCTAATGGGTAAATGAAGGGTAAAGTGTTTGGATAATTCAAGACCATGCCGTCTGTCCTATTAAACCTTTGATTGTCAACTTGACACAGCCTAGAGTCTTCAGAGAGAAAAGCCTCAACAAGAGCTGCCTAGATCAGACTGGCCTGTGGGCATGTCTAGGAGATTGTCTTGACTGTTAATTGATACAGGAAGGCCCAGCCCACTATGGGTGGCCCCATCCCTAGGCAGATGATCCTTAGCTATAGAAGAATGGTGCATGAGCATGAGCCAGTTTGTGAGCCAGCAAGCCATGTTCTTCCACTATTTTTGTTTCAAAATGTTGCTTGAGTTCCTGCCCTGGCTTCCCTTAGCAATGGACTATGACCTGAAAGTGTAAACCAAGTAAATCCTTTCCTCCCCCAAGTCTCTTTGGTCATAGTAATTGTTTTTTTAATTTTCTCTTTTCACAAGAAAACAAGAACAATACAAAATGACAATGACAAAACAAAGTAGAAAAAGAAGGGAGGGGGAATTTCCATTTCTTTTCTGATGAAATAAGAAAATTATTGGTATGTAATTCTTCTCTTCTCCTCCCCCCCCCCACATTTTTTCCCTTACTCTTTTGGTGCTACCAGAAGGCTAAGTACGTACTGGCTGGTCCAGGAAGCTTTGAGTTCTCAGCTGAGAAAGAATCTGGTTAATTTGGGGGAGGGGTTTCCTCCCTAAATTACCTAGTCAATTTCTAGCTTCTGTTTAGTTATGTTACCCTCTGAAAATGGTCACTCAAATCCCCAGAAGGGATTTGGGATGCAGACCACTCTGACTTCTTCTATGCCGAAAAGGGACGTTGGCTGTGGCAACTGGGGTGTCCCCCATTCAGAGGGTCTATCAAAAGGACCCCCAGAAGGATAACTATGGAGGGAAAAAAGTCCTTGACTGGTACTCATGAAAGCCAAGTGAAGGCAGGAGTAGTTAGGTACATGATCTAGTCAGGGGACCAGAAGAAGTAAGAACGAGGTGAATTCCAATGTCCAACTTAAAAGTCCATTAGAATTTCTTGACAAGGGGTTTCAAAGTGTTGATTCATTAGGTTTCTCCTTTTCATTTGGCCATGGTGTCTGGATTCAGGATCTGCTTCCCAGTCATTTTAATAGATAAGAGTTTCCACTTAGATAGTTGCTAGAAAGAAAGAGGACATTTTATTATTGAGCATTAATTGACCACAATAGTGGACTTGTTCTTTGGCTGAAAGTGACCCTACATAATTAATCAAGGCCAAGATCTAAGGTTTTGTGCCTGTTTAGGATTAATTCTTATAACTTTAAGCCTAATATCTGGAGGCACAATTTTTCTAGCTTTAAAAGGAATGTATTGACTATTTATCTTTTGGTTATACTTTCCTTTTGGATGCTTAAGTCCACACAATTAGTCCAGAATAACCAAACTTTGTTTTTTCAAAGGTCATTTGAGGTTCTGGTCTTCAGGAGTCACTCAAGTTTTTGAGGGGATGAGCACCTGGCTCCTCTGGCCATTCTTAACCAGTTCTATCCACCGAGGACAAGGTCAGGTCTTGCTAGACGACGCTTCCCTTTGGAGCATGAGGTAACTTTCCTCTATGTTGACCTTCCTTTTTATAGACTGGACACTGGCTGGAGTTCTGTTAGTGGATCTCCAAGACCTCCCTGCACAGGAAGCCTGGTAACTCACAATTGCAGGACATTTTAAGGGATGCCCCCAGACAAAATCGCCTGGGACTGATTGACCTCAGAGGGCAAAGAACAAAATATTACCTTAAATCCTTTGGCTGAATTGGTATGGGTATTAAGTATGGCCATTAAGCATCCAAAAAGCAAAGCTACACCAATCTGATACTTTTAATTACTATATCATATTTAGAAAAAACTTGAAAAAAAAAAAAACCTAAGAAGCCTTGCATAAACGTTGAGATTTAACACCATAGGATAAGCAGGCAAAGCCAGTGAGAGAGATTTAAACAATTTTAGGCATATCTTAAATGTAAATGGGCTACTACAAACAGAAGTAGTCTCTTTACTTTCCCAAACCTCCTATCGGATCCTGGTTTGTAATTTTCCAGTAACAGGAAACATACCTATTGACTGGAATTAAGCTGATAAATTTTACCAAGTCCAAAACTGTCTTTTTCTAGGCTGCATGCTGCTGGTTCAGGGAAGTAATCCTAGCTTTTCTTGAGTCAATTTATCTTGAAATGGGCAGAGCAGATATCAAAAGTAACACTTCACTTGCATAATAGACAGATACCATAAAGGAGAAGAGCTTGTTTTTTTTGTTTTGTTTTTTTGTTTTGTTGGGATTTTGGAGACCGGGTCTGCCCGGGAGCCCACTGTCCTTGGAAATCCGCACTCGGAGACCAGGCTGGCCTTGACCCTCACAAAGATCAGCTTGCTCTTGCCTCCCAAGGTGTCTAGGAGGTTAAAAGGCGGGTTACATCATGCCTGCTCGAGATAGGTCAGCGAGTAGTCAGACAGTTCTAACAAAATTTAATTGGTCGATTGCCCCTTAATCTGAATCTACAACGGGAAGTCCAGTACAAGCCAGAAATGGACAGAAAACCAACCACAACCCTGTATGGTTATAATCCCATTTAGACCACGAGTTAAACTAGCTTCTAGTGTTTTATACCCATTCCACCTGGACACATTTTACACCACTTATCCAGGACAAGTATCTTATTTTCTGCTAAATTTTGTAATATTTATGCCCATCCAAACAAATGGGCAAGTCCCCTCAAACACATCACCACAAATTAAAAACCTATAAAGTTGCCCCATATCCCACACAACAAAACATAATCAAAGGCCTTGAATTCTATTTATCTAATATTAACATAGTGACTCTCATCTCTTTTTTTTTTTTCTTTTTTTTTTTTTTTTTCGTCTTTTCAGGACAGGGTCTCCCTATAGCCCCAGCTGTCCTGGAACTCACTCTGTAGACCAGGTTGGCCTTGAACTCACAAAGATCCTCCTGCCTCTGCCTCCCGAGTGCTAGGATTAAAGGCATGCACCACCACGCCTGGCCATACTGTTTTTTTTTTACTACGCTATGGTGTGGAGAATTATTTTCTGGTTCTGTCTGCTTGGTGTTCTATATGCTTCTAGTACTTGTACCTCTCACTTTAATTTGAGAGAATTTTCCTCTAAAATTCTATTGAAGACTTGAGCCATATCATTATCCTGTGAGCTTTCTTCCTCTTCTATTACTATAATTTATAGGTTTGTTTTTTTATAGTATCCCATAGTTCCTGATTATTCCATTCTTGTGGGTTTTTTTTTAATTTTTCAAAATCTTTACTCGATTTATCCAATTCTTCCATATTGTCTTCCAATCTTGATATTCTATTTTCTACTTTATTCATTCTATTATTAAGAGTTTTTCCACGTTGTTTGTGGAATGTTGCATTTCTTTTTTCATTTCAACTTGAATTTTATTCAGTGTTTCTATATCTTTTGTAATTTCATTGTGCAATTTATCATTGTCCTCTTTCAATTTATCCCTGTCGGGGCTGGAGAGATGGCCTAGCGATTGAGAGCACCGACCGCTCTTCAGAGGACCCAGGTTCGATCCCCAGCACCCACATGGCGGCTGAGAGCCGTCTGAAACTCCAATTCCAGGAGAACTCCAGTTCCGGGGGAATCCGAAACCCTCTTCTGACCTCCGCGACGTTGCACGACACGGGTGCACAGACTTGCATGCAGGCAGTGCATTGATACACATACAGAAATAAATAAATGCTGGGCGTGGTGGCGCACACCTTTAATCCTAGCACTTGGGAGGCAGAGGCACGCGGATCTCTGTGAGCTCGAGGCCAGCCTGGTCTACAGAGTGAGTTAGCCTGCCTCAAAAAAAACAAAAACAAAAACAAAAAAACTGCTCAATTTATCCCTGTCTTCTTTTAGGTTCCTGACTTCCTTGTTTATAAGCTCCTTAAATTCTCTCAGTTCCTTAATTTCTCTAATCATATTCATAATTGTTCTTTTGAGATCTGCATCCTGAGTTATATCCAAGGGGTCTTCACTAGACAGTACTTAAATAGGAGTATTAGTGTTTGGCAGAGATCCACCTGGGTCTTTTGTATTATTTTTCTTTTGTTGAGGTTTAGGCATTTTGGTAGCTTCTGTTGGGAGTGGTTCTGATGTGAAGCTTAGGTGTTTATTGAGCTGACACTGTTTTGGTTTTATTCCTTAGGTGTTCTTTTTGACAAGTTAATTGATGTACAGGTGTGGATACTTTAGGCTCCAAAATCTGAACTCTATCCTAACACTGTACAGACCAACACCCCTCACTCAACCAACAAGCTGTTCACAGCACCAAGCCAGCCAGATACCTCACCCCTCCCAGGCCTGCAGAACCTGCACCCCGAGGGCCTCGGGCACTCCCCTTTCTGTGGGTGGAAAGGTCACACTGCCTCTGCTGTAGTGTAGCTGGAGTCCCCCACATCCAAGTAACATGGGCCCCAATCACCTACCTGGTGAGATGTACTCACATAACCACTGTACACCACCCATAATCTACTGATGGACCCCCCAGGACCAGGCCCCAAGGTCTGCACCTGGGTTCAGTAAGAGAAAAGCTCAGCCAACACAGGGACTAACCCTGTTGTCTCCTGATGCCCTCAGGTGGTGTCTATAGAGCCAAATTGTAGTCCCTAAGGATCCAAATGCCCTTGGACCACCTCTGATGCTTCCCTCCCTGACTTTGCCATTAGCTGCTCAGAATGCACCTACCACCCAGGAGCTACCATTTTGGAAAACCTGGTCATAGTAATTTTTTAATCACAGCAATAACAAACGAACATCATCCTTCTGAAAAATAATTACTCCTTACCTCAAAGTTTACTGACTCTTTTGACACAAAACTCAGCTCTTGCTCCAAAATGATGAAGAGAGAATTTATTCTGAGCCAAATCTGAGTGGCCACAGTGCTTGAACATGGTTTCGGTTCCCCTGACAAACATGGTCCATCTTAAAAGAGGTTAGATGGAGTTTCATAGTCAGAACAGGCTGGGCAAGACTGCATGCCCTGGGCCCCCATTTTACTCTTTTACTTTTGGGGTTCCTGTACATCTCTGTCTGTCATTTTGTGGACTTATGACCCTCTGGATAGCTAGTCTCAGCCATCTTATCTCATGCTGGAAATGTATCACACCATGTTGTCTAAACAGCAACAGCCTTTCCCAGCATTGCTTCTCTTTATTTTATCCTTTTTAGACATCAGGTGCTTTATATCAGTGAGTCCATAGAGAAATTCTTTTGATTCATAGTCCACAGTAACAGTATAGGGAACAACGACTTATGAATAATAAATGGGCTATACTTCCTGAGGTTAGGCAGGTCCACCTCAGGCTGGTGGAGCCGCTGTCTCACCACTGTTCTAGGAGGTCTCCAGTTAACTGCTCCTGGGGAATTCCTGGGCATACTTCAGACATTTCCTCCTGCGAGACCTAGTCTCCTCCAGGATTTACCTGTATCCTTGCATAGTTTCTTAGCTTCCCACCTCATCAGCACAGCTGTGCAGTAGTATCCTTTGCTACTTGCCTTTGTAATTACTGATCAAAAGCTAATTCATCAGCCTCATTTTCTGGGCTTGCCACATGATAAACTGTCATGGAGTTCTGTTTATATGTCAGAAGTCTTCCCACATGGGGTGGCCCCACAGGGGCAGGTGCCCCACATCTCAATCCTGCAGGTGCCCTGTGGGAATCCCAGGTAAGCTCTCCATACATTGCCTAATTATCAGTGTATATATGAAGTGGGAGGGCTCATTTATGACTATCAGCCCTGTAGCCCTTAATTTAGCTCACTGGCTACTTTGAGCTTTGTCCAGGTAATGTTGGTGGGCAGCTAGACTGTCACTGCTGTCCATGTGGCCTGTTTTCTGGTGCTAGGACTGTCAGGGTTCTAGGTATCAGTGGGTGGACTGGTTCCTTCTCTATAGCACTTAGTTTCATGGGCACCATCTCTTGGAGATCCATGTCTGGCATTGCCATATATACTGTTGGTCTTAGGACCTCTGGTAACTCAGTTGTTGAGGACTATTATTTAATGCTTTCCTCTGGTCTAGGTAGGCTCTTCATTTAGCTAAAGTAGAGGGGTTTGGCCACCCCTGACATTGGAGTCTTGGTTAGCTTCCTATTGCTATGATAAAAACACGGACCAAAACCAACTTAGGAAAGGATTTATTTGGCTTCCAGCACAGTTCATCATCAAGGGAAGCCAAGGCAGGAACTCAGGGCAGGACCTGGAGCACAGACCTTGGAGGACAGCTGTTTACTGGCTGTGCTCAGCCTGCTTTCTTATGCAGAACAAGGCCACCTGCCCAGGGGTGGCACTGCCCATCGTGGGCTGGATCCTCCCACGCCACTCAACAATCAAGAAAAAGCTCCACAGACATAACCACAGGCCAATCCAAGGGCAACAACTCCTCAGTTTAGAATCAGTTTAGATTTCCTTTACCCAGGTGTATCAAGTTGACAACTAAGGCTATCCAACACAAAAATATAGACTACACCCATCTGGCAATGGAGTGTGCAGTGCTCACTGGCACTTTGCCTTTCCATGCTCTGCCCCAGGGCCTGGGCCATTCTAACCCAGGGGCTGCTCTGCCTCTATCTTCTGCTGAATTATAGGTCAAGAGCTGTAACTAGTGGTGCTTTCCTCATATTCTGCTACACCTTTCATAGAGGGTTCTTCATGGAGCTCAGCTCTGAATCACAAGTCCGAGATTCCAGCATCTCCTCCATGGCTCAGCTCAGAGCTCACGCACCTTACCTTCCTGCTGCAGGGCCTCACCACTGCCAGCCTTCAGTGCTTCAGTTAGGAACAGCCAGCCCGTTTTCCCAGCTGTTATATATTCCTGTCCTGGAAAGGTATCTGCCAGGACTCCCCAGAGCCTTTTGTAGGGACACAGAATTCTATCTACCTCATTCCGACTATCCACTGAGGTGGAATCTTGCTGACTATGTCAAATGTGAGAGGCCAGGAAAGAAGGGTCAAGAGGAAGCTGGAGATTAAAGATTCAAGGAGCTGCTGGCAAATGAGAGGTTTTATTTTCTCTGGGCAAGGGCACACAGGCCACTGGGCAGGCGGGCACTGGGTAAGAGTGCATTCCCTTGCTCCCAAGGATTTTTAATAGAAAACAATCTCACAAAGGTGGTTTCTTGTGCAAGCTGGTTATATAAGAGATTACATTACTGTTTTACTTTTGGGCTCCCTGGGCATCTGGTGTCAGCCATTTTGTACTGACTCACAGCCTTCTGGATGTGTTAGCCTCTGTTATATGTTCTAGATGCAGCTGATGACATTTATAGCTTTTGGATTGGTAGAAAGTAATGGTCTGATAATATTTTCCAAAAACTTTACCTGTAGTATTCACAGAGGTCAGTTACAGAATGTTCTAGTTTCATTTCTTTTGCCATGAGAAAAATAAACTAGGGAGAAAAGTGGTTTATCCCAGCTTACAGTTCCAGGGTACAGTCTATCACTGTGGGGAAGTCAAGGCAGGAACTTTAAACAGAAGTCACATCACATCCACAGCCAAGGGCAGTCAAGAGTGGAGAGAGTGAATGCACACAAGCCTGCTGCTCGCTTGTGTTCAGCTCTTCCACAGTTCACGACCTCCTGCCTTGTCCACACGTCAACGCGATAGCCTCATCCCTCATGGGACTGTCTTTCCAGGTGATTCTAGGTTGTGTCAGGTTGACATTTAGAGCTAACTACAAAGGTTGGTAATACAGGGCTATTGAGGTGACTGAACATGCCTGAAGATACTTTTGGCTCTCCATCTATAGTATTCCCTCTCTCCACAGTCACAAAGTTGTAGTCAATCCAAATGCAGAATTTTTAAAATAGATGTGACTTTTCCAGGAAGCCTCAGTTCACAGTTCAGTTCTTCACATAAAAGTATCCACTGATCATACCAGTGTAGAGTAGAAATCCACCTGGTGGTAACAGAAACAAAAAGAAGACTAAGTCTTATCTATCCTGAACATGCACTTATTTTATTTTCAATTTAGACTTGGCCTTTTCTCTGAGTTTTCTCCCTTACGACCCTCTCCATTTTCTTACTACCTCTCCTCTGCTCCTCTGCCTCCTATCTTCCTAAATTAGCAGCTCTCTGCTTCCTTCTCTCCTCCCCTAGCAGGTGCACAGTGCTGGTTTGCACAGCTCCCTCCCACAGCTGGCAGGATCGTGCCACACTACACCCCACATTGATTGCATCCCATCTTGCCCGAGCCCTGGCAAAACAAGCTAGATATTCCATACTGTGAACTATGAATACACAAGTGAATAGGAAAGTTGGCGAGAAGCTTGTATTAATGGATATTTCGATATCATTTATTCTGTCGGGCATGGTACCTGATGCTTGTAGTCTTAGCCCTTGGGAGGCTGAGACAGAAGGATTGTTAGGGAACTTGAAGATATCCTGAGCTATGTACTGAGTCCCAGGTCAGCCTGGGCTAAGGAATGAAACTGTGCCTCAAAAATTTTTGCTTATTTCATATCCTTTATGTGGGACCATTGTTGAACAGAAGTACAAAATGAAGAAATGTCTGTAGACCACGGAAGAAAGCACATAGGGAATGCTGAGCACCTTCTCTGTATTCCTCTACTGCTGTAAATCTCAAGCCTTATGAAAAATAAGTGATAGACAAAGAATAGTGTGTGCATGGGTTGGGGACCCTGAGCAAGCTGAGCTATGCAAACCATCAGCTTTGTCATGCAAAGTAAGACATGATTCAGTTAGTCATTGTACTGACCTAAAAACATAATGTCTTAGTGAATATAGGGATACACACACACACACACACACACACAAACATATACACATACATGGTCTTTTTGAGACAGGGTCTCTGTGTAGCACCAGCTGGCCTAGAACTCACTATGTAGACCAGGCTGGTCTTGAACTCACAGAAATCCCCCTGCCTTTGCCTCCCAAGTGCTGGGATTAAAGGTATGCCCACTATACCCAGCTGGTTTGTATTTCGTATGTAACCAGAAATCCAAGGATGGGTGACTCAGAGCTTATACAGCTTCTCAATCTGGAGGATGCTATTTTTATGTTTCATCATCAGTTTTAGATTTCATTCTGTGATCAAAGATAACTGCTGTCTTCAAGGAATCATGTCTGAGTCTTCTACAAAGAAAGGAGAAAAAGAAAAAGGGAGATGGCTCGGCAGATAACAGTGCTTTCTGCACAAACCTGACTGAATTCAATTCCCAGAACCCATGGTTAAAAAAAAAAAAAAGGCGGGATGTGGTCATTAGTGCATATCTGTAATCCTAGCACTTTCTACATCAAGATGGGTGGCAGAGATAAAAAAAAAAAAAAAAAAAAAAGAAAAGGGGCAAAGGCCCTTGAACCTGAGACTCAACATTCCTTCGAGAAGCGGACTTTTCCACAAACCTCATGTTGTTTAATTTTCTGGTTGTGTCCCTGACCAAACTGTTACCTGGGGCACACAGTCCTGGAAATTGAATTAAAACAAAGCAAAAGAAAGCCACAAGCAAGAAAACCCACCCAAATCATGCTTTTGCTTCTTCCACTACCAATCCAGTTTTGTTATCAAGGAAGAATCGGGGAAAAAACAAAGTTGGGGAACTGGCGAGATGGCTCAGCAGTTAAGGCCTTTTCTGTTCTTCCAGATCATCACGTGCGTTCAGTAACGCCAGGTCCAGGAGATCTGAGGGCACTCACTGTTTTCTCTCTCTCTCTCTCTCTCTCTCTCTCTCTCTCTCTCTCTCTCTCTCGCTCTCTCTCTCTCTCTCACACACACACACAAATACACACACTTAAAAATAACAATAAATCTCTAATAAAGAAAAAAATAGGAAGGGAGGGGCTGGAGAGATGGCTCAGCGGTTAAGAGCACTGACTGCTCTTGCAGAGGACCCGGGTTCAGTTCCCAGCACCCACATGGTGGCTGAGAACCATCTTTAACTCCAGTTCCAGGGGAATCCGATGCCCTCTTCTGACCTCCGCGGCATTGCACGACATGGGTGCATAAGTGTACATGCAGACAGTACATTCATACACAAAAAATAAAAATAAAAAGAAAAGAAATGGACAGGGAAATCAGTGTCTATGAATTTAACTAAAGTGGGGCTAATGGGCTTGAGGGAAGGTGCCAAAAAAGATAGCAGCTACCAACCTCCCCCAGGTCTTCTGCAACATAAGCAACAGAAAGGAAAGGTCACATCCAACAGAGCCTGAAGACAGAGAATGTCTAAAACTTCAAAATAATTGTAATAAAAAAGGAACATTCACACCCTAGAAAATACATTTGCGTTTCTCCAGCGCACCCCAGTCCTGCCACATGGGTCTGGGAAAGCAAAACTGCTCAGAACTAGAGGAACTTTAGTTTTTCTTCATTATCTTTCTGCAAGATAATGAAGAAACTTAGAGGCGAAGGACTACCTGCTTTGCCTTCCTCACCCCAAACCCTGCCAAACCCTACCAAATCCTTCCAAAGTGCCTAGGCTTTCCTTTACCAATGTGAGACGAAGATACTCCAACACCATGAAAAGGAACAAACACAAAACAGTACAGAACTGCAGTAAGCTCAGGAAATGTAATTTCACATGTCAACCAAGGAAGATCCTCCTCCAATAGAAGATGAAAGCATCAATAATACCAGGTCAGGCAGAATTCAATGTATATAGGACGCATTTGAAAAATATGGTAAATGATTGCAGTTCTGATACTCAGAACTACAATTTCTAAGACTGAGGATGTAGCTCAGATGGGGTGGACAAGGCCCTGAGCTTGATCCCTATTCTTCATAAACCATATGAAGTGGACTCTCTCAGCCTGATACTGGAAAGGGTTCTCCCAGGGTCATTCACCTGGAGATACAGATCAAGAACACAGCTGAAGAAGCAGTCAAAAGCTGATATTGCACTGGAGAAATTGGTGTCAGTCACACTATATTTACACAGACCTTGTTTTCTGGTTGTCAGCATGGTCCATAGATACTGTGTGCTGGAGACTGCTGCCCCCATCGGCCAGCTTCCTTGGGTGAGCAATAAACGGTGAAAGTGAACAGCCAGTACAAACCCTGTAAGCACCATCATCGAACATGCAGGTTTTAGAAAAATTCCCTCTTTTTGAATTTACATGGTGGTGCTTCCACAGCTTCATATCGTTGGAACTTGTTCTGCATCAGACATTTGCAGCTTACAGACAACTTGTTTTTATATACAAGCACAATTTTTTTTGGCATGGATGCAGATATGTGTGCACGTGTATGTGGGAGCCAGAGCTTGTTCTCCTCAATAATTCTCTGCGTTATTTACCGAGGCAGGGTCTCTCTGATCTGGAGCTCACTGACTCTCTCATGTAGCCAGGCAGCTTGCCCCAGGGATCCCAGCTCAAGAGACTGCCTAAGGCTCCACCACACCTGTCATGTGGTCACCAGGGGCCAAACTCCAGTCTTTATCTCCTCAGCCCTCGCTTTTAAATATCCTTATATTTGTTCTCTTATAACTATTTGCACAATTAAATTATTCTAATTTTTAAGGTTGAAGTTCACTGGGCAGAGGTTTTATTTATTTATTTATTTTTGTCTTTTTGAGACAAGGTCTCTCTTTAGTCCCAGCTATCCTAGAACCCACTATGTAGACCAGGCAGGCCTCGAACTCACAGAGATCCACCTGCCTCTGCCTCTTGAGTGCTAGGATTAAAGGTGTGCGCCACCATGCAAAGGTGGGTAGAGGTTTTTTTTTTTTCTAGTTTATAATAAAGTTTAAAAAGTATTATGCTGGGCATAGTGGCACACACCTTAAGTCTCAGCACTGAGGAAGCAGAAGCAAGTGGATCTCTGTGAGACTGAGGCTAGCCTGGTTTACATAGTCCCAGGCCAACTAGGGATATAGGGAAACGCTGTCCCAAAAAGAAAAAAAATAGTATTCCAAAATATCATATTTTTTTTACATTCACCCACAGTCATTTGGTTTCCTTTATCACCAACCACTGAAGCCCTTTTAATCTTGAAGTATGGATATTATAAGTCATCATAATATAAATTGTGATTATAAGTATAATTGATATTGATTAACATTAGTAAATAGTAGCTACATCATTTTTATCCTTTAAGATTTTTTTGGTATTTTGTTTTAAAAAATATTTTATTAATAATTTTTTCAATTTTATGTGTGTTTTGCCTGCATGTATGTGTACTTACACCTGTGCATGCAATACCCAAAGAGGCCAGAAGGAGGTGTCAGATCTCCTGGAACTGGAGTTATAAACAATTGTTAGCTGCCATGTGGGTGCTGGGAACCAGACCCAGGACTTCTGCAAGAACAGCAAGGGCTCTTAACCACTGAGCCATCTCTCAAGCCCCTGTTTTTTATTTATTTATTTATTTAATTTTTTTATTTTTTTGAGATAGTTTCTCACTAATGCAGTTCCAGCCAGCCTGGAACTCACTATGTAGAACCAGGATGGCCTTGATTTCACAGAGATCCACCTGCATCTGCCTCCAAATGCTGGAATTTAAGAAATGCATCACAAAGCCCAGCTGCTCTTTAGAATTTTAAAGCTAAAATTGTCTGAATAGATTAAGTTATACTTATAAAATAATAATTTTTCTTTAAAATTCTTAACATTTTGGGGCCTTAGTTATTTTCACTGAGATTTCTAATATCTATTTTTCAGGAAAGGGATTGTTATAAAAATCCTCATGCTAATGGTTGTGGAAATGCATTCGAGGCTTTGTTTGAACAATCATTTTTGCTATAAAAAACTACCCCTGATGCCAGGCATGGTGGAGCAAGCCTTTAATCCCAGCACTCGGGAGGCAGAGGCAGGTAGATCTCTGTGAGTTCATGGTCAGTCTAGTCTACAAAGCAGGTTCCAGGCCAGATGGGGCTGTAGGGAGACCCTGTCTCAAAAATACCAAAAACAAACACCAAAAATCCCAGAAACTACCCCTGATAGTGCACGTTGATGATAAGAGGCATTGTCTGTCTTTCTTTCTGGTGTCCATAATAAAATATGCTACAGAAAAGGGTCAAAGTGTCTCTTAGAAGAAAGGTCTATCATCACAGTTACTAGAAAATTGAAAACGAGTAACAATAAAGATTTTAAGAGAAGGAAAAAAATAAAAGGAAACTTAGAGAAGATGGCATTTGGATACAATTTATTCCATGAATGAACAAATGAATTGGACAAGAAGGCAGGAAGCCAGCCTCTTTCCTCCTTTCCATATTTGTACAGAAAGTCAAGAAAGAGAAGCAAAATGAATCAGTAGAGCTGCAGTGGAGTCCTGACAAAATTGCCTTTGATCTGGAAGGAGAAAAGCATTTTTGGAATGCCAAGTAAGCCTGCAGAGAGGAAGACAAACTGGTCCCTCCCCAGGGCTGCTGCCTGCATACTCATCTCTGAATCAGCAGATGAGGCTCAGATTTCATGCTCTGCCCTTTCAAGCTGCTTGGGGTTTAAAATTAGCGTCATATTTCAGAACACAGTCTCCTGCTAAGTCATAGTGGATTTTTAGTCATGAATCACCAGAGTTATCTGGGTGACAGACCTTTCCTCCCCTCCTGTCTAAGTGAATTGGCTTCTGGTTTTAGTGTTTAATCTCTTCACAGTCTGAATGTCCAGGAGATTTCCTCAACTATTAAGGACCTGTGATCTCAGGTCATGAACTGAGAAGTCTGCCTCCACCTCTCCATGTTTTGCTTTGATTTTTTAAATGATAAAGAGTGTTAGTTTTGGATGACACAGTGAGACATATGTTTACTTCCTTAGCCAAGAACAAACGTTTGGGAATTTTATTCCTTAGTGTACAATATATCATTTATTTTTCTCTTTCTCCATTGTCTTTGATACAGGGAAAAACGGATTTAAGAATGTAGTCAAACGGAAGTTTTAGGACAATTTTACTAGAATTTAAGGAAAAATCTCCAGGGTAGGTAAACTGTAAATCTTAGCAGCTGTCTTGAAGAGGAGGATGGAGGAAAGAAGGAAAAAAGCCACAAATCCATGGGTTCTGTTAGGTTCACGTTGAGGGGAGACCTGGTGCACCGAAATGGAGAAAAAGTCAGGACCCCAGTGAAAAGGAAGTCAGGTTTAGTTTAGGCATGGTGGCTGGCCTGGGTCGGGATTAGGATGACCAGCACTAGAATGTCCCCCAAATGGCAGTTTTATACCCAGGCACACAAGGAAGTGAGTTTATAAGGAGGTGGGGGAGAAGGGATGGGGGGATGGGCAGAGGCGGGTCTGTGGCCCAGACTGAGGCCTGGTTCTGGGCTCCAGTGAGGTAGGATTGCAGGGTGTTGCAGCAACTTTTCTTGGATTGCAGGAACACAGTCCAGGGTAGTTATTTCTTGGGACTTCTGCCTTAGTTGGCTTCCTGGAATCCCTGACTTAGGCGGGCTATGACCTTATAGGTTCCAAACCCAGTGTGGAGGTCAGACAGACATGCGGCGGGCCAGCAGTGGGGACAGGGAGGAGAAGGGCCAGCAGTGGGGACCGGGAGGAGAAGGGAGCTTGAGAGAAAAAGAAACCCCAAGTGATGGGGGCTCAAAGCATTAAGGAAAGCACACTTAGAAAAGAGATAGAAAGAAGAAAAAAGGGGTTATGTTTTCCTGAGGAATTCAGAAAAGTGGACAGTCTTATGGAGAGCCCATGTCTGTGACCTGGTCTGCAAGCACTTGCACTAAGGGCAGGGATTCTGGGGAGGAAAAATTCACCATGTCATTAAAGCACTAGGTATTCTGCCCTTCTCTTTAGCATAATTTAAGGTGAACCTGCCTTCCTAAGAGTCTTATGACTAGCAATCTGGAAAGCTGAGTCTTTATCTAGGTCAGAGATTGTTATTTTCATCACCAGTTTTCTTTTAAGGGGCTTTTTGCTACTGTAACATCTCATATTTCACACTGCTGTAGGAAAAAGTCACAGTCTAGCCATTTTATAAACAATAGACATTTATTCTTTGGCTCATGGTTCTAGAAGAAGGTGAAGTGCTGGAGGAATGAAGGCTGGAAGCATTTTCTTTTGGAAAGTCTTTGCAGTAGAGAAATAGGACCAATAGGTCATGAAATTGCAGTGTATTGCTTCCAAGCATATTTATGCTCTCTGTTGAAATTATTTCTACTTTTGCTCAATCCCCTTGTGAGATTTGGCATACCTCTGGGAGGCAGTAGCTCCTGTCAGTGAGATGGAGTACGAGCATGAAGACAGTGAGCAGCAGTTTGGGGATTGCAGTTTTGAATGTGGGATGTTACTGTAGGCCTTATAGAAAGGTGACATTTGTGGGCTGGAGAGATGGCTCAGTGGTTAAGACCACTGACTATTTTTGCAGGAAACCAGGGTTCGAATCCCAGCTCCCACATGGTGATTAACAACTGTGTGTAACTCTAGTTCCAGGGGGTACTCCGTGGGCATTGCATGACACAGGTGCACTTACATTTAGGCAAGACATGCATACACATAAAATAAAAATAATAAGTAAAATATTTTAAGAAAGGTGACATTTGAATAAAGACTTGAAATGGTGGGTGACTGAGTTCTGCCAGCATCTGGAAGAAGAAATTCCAGCCACCCAGTGACCCTGAGGTGAGGCCACCAGGAGCTGTAAGGTGTGGGAAAATCCCGTATAAGTTAGGTACGAATGGGCTAGTGTTCCAACCAGTGCCCCACAGAGCCACAAGTGGGAGTCATGGGACCGTCCTGGCCACACCCATGGAGTGGGACGTGGTGATGCAAAGGTCTGGGATCGGGCCCTGGAAAGTGAAGTCACACTGCCTATAAAACCTGGCCATTTTGAATAAAGTCTCTCTCTGTATTTGGATACCTTAGTACGTGTCTGTATGCTGTGCTTTCCTGCATATGCTTCCTACATGGCACACCATGGGAATAAATGGGACGAACCACAAATGGCACCCAACGTGGGGCTGAAGGAAATACTGAAAAATTCGGTATGCAAATCTCACAAGCTTGCCTTTTTAGTATCAACCTCTTTTTCTCTTTCTTTTTTTTTCTTTAATTTAAAAAATTTATTTATTTATTATTTTTTATGTATATGAGTGTAATGTCTGCATGTAGGTTGGTGCACCCATGTCATGCAATGCCAAGGAGTTCAGAAGAGGGCATTGGATTCCCCTGGAACTTGAGTTAAGTTCAGTTCTTAGACACCATGTGGGTGCTGGGAACCGAACTGGGTCCTCTGCAAGAGCAGTCAGTGCTCTTAACTTCTATTTGTCAGGTTGTGAGATCCAGAAGCCCATTGGAATGCAGAGATACCTAAGACTGGAGGTCCAAGTACCTGCTCTACCAGGCCAGCCTTTGGTTATGCTAAAGCAGGCCACCACCGATTACTCAGGAATCTTCCGCCTTGCCTTCCGACCCACCCCACCCTCACTGAATCCCACTCCCACCTTCTCCCTTAAATTCCCAAGCCAGATGCCATTCTGTGCTTGGCTCTTTCCCCTGAGCCTAGCCCCAGCTACCCTGAATTAAACTTTGCTCCAAAGAACTTAGACCTCGTGGCTTTTCATTTGGGGGGGAGCATGCCATAACCTTACATTCTGGTGCTGGTGACTCAGATTGCCTTTTTTCCGCCCTCCACCCCACCACTCGGAGCAGCTTCGGGGTAGCTGGTAAGCCGGATACCGAGTGCAGGCTACAACAGCACCCACCAGCATTCGGCTAAAGGTACCTTCTCTCTTCTCCTTATCCTACCCTACTCTATTCCCGTGTGACTGTGCGTGAGAGTTAAGAGTGTGTGTTATGGTTCCACAGCTCTTGGGCTATGGAATCTGATTGGGCCCCAACCCGCCATTCTGCCAAAGTCGTTTCACCTCATCGGGCACTCATCACACTCGTGATGACCGAGCATGTGGTTTATACGTGTGGCCCTCATGGTAGGACTTCCTAAGTCCCCTCGTGGAGGGGAGATTCTATCTCTCACCCCTACCTTCTGTGTAACCCTGTGTATGTTCTGCCCCCTCTAGCTGCCCCCTCTGCCTCGACACTTCCTGTTCTAACTACTGCTTTCCATCTGCCTTCCCTCTGATCCTCTTTTTCCATTGTTTTTAGTCTCCCATTCTGTTTCCGTTTTTGGATCCCTGAGTGCTGGCTAAATCAGGGATTCCCTCTAATTTTCCCTGTCCAGTTTGCTGTCTATTACCAGGACGCTGGGGACAGACTCTGGACCCAAATTTTGGCCTCTTCTGTGACTGTTAGGATGCTGACTTCACAGACCTGCAGGCCCTGATTTCAGAGACTCCCACACTGGTCACACAGACTTGGGGTCTCTAAGCGCCCACTTATAACTAGGGTGGATGCACCTTTAGCACTAGGGTGGGTGCTGAGACTAAAAAGAATCTATTTCCTTCCTACAGATCTCTTTTCTCTCTCTCTCCCTCTCTTCCTCTCCCCTCTTCCTCATCCTCTGACAACTAATATGGGAGCTTCACACTCTAAAGGAGAGGCCCTGGGCCTCACACCCTTGGAGTGTCTCCTACACTCTTTAAGAGAACTCACCCTCTCCAAGGAAATTAGTGAGAGACTCTGCTCTACTATCTGGCCAGGATATCAATTAGCTAACAATATTGCCTGGCCTGAGACAGGTACCTTAGATCTCCGAATTCTCAGCTTTGAGAGACTTCTGCCAGTGCTCTGGTAAATGGTCAGAATGCTTGTATGTACAGGCATTCTTTGCCCTTCACTCTAGTCCCTCTCTCTATTCCTTCTGAGACTAAAAGACTTACTTCACTTATCTTTTTCCTCTCCCTCTCTTTCTCTGCCCTCTGCAGTCTTTTTACTTTCTTTTACTGTGCCTTCTCCACTGCCTCACTGCACATGCCAGTGCCATCTCCACCTTGTGGTTTTGTTATAGGAATCGGCCTCAGAGCTGACTGTTTAAAGATCCCATTTTGGTTTGTGTTTACTTTTAAAAGGTAACTTTCTTGCTTTGGAATTATCTATTTTTTTTGAGACCTTTGTGGACCAGATTCAGGACTGGAAATGGATTCTTGGACTGGATTTTGTTTTGGGTGGGGCAGTTTTGTTGCCCCTTGGGACCGGGTGTGGTGGCACACACCTTTAATCCCAGTCCTTGGGAGGCAGATGCAGGCAGTTCTTTGTAAGCTCAAGGTCAGCCTGGTCTACAGAGCAAGTTCCAGGCCAGCTGAGACTAAAGGGAGACTCTGTCTCAAAAAAGACCAAAAGACCAAAAAAGGAGAAAGCATGTGTGTGAGTGTTGGTAATTCCCACATGCATGGAAATTACACATGTGTATGTGACTATTGGTAATTTTCCACCTGAAGTAAATAACATGGTGTTAGAGAAAATACCAGGTAGCTGTCTCCATTGAAATAGTTCTTGGCATTGGGCAGGTCCTCCAAGGGACTCACTGCTCCTGGCTACAGGGGTGTGTACCATATACACAACTCTGGCTAGAGAGTGGGACCCCCTGGTGCTTAAGGTCCCTGCTGTACTCCCAATCCCATCTGGTCAGTGGGCTTGGCCTTAGGTATGAGTGAGAGTTGTTTTTGAGTAAAAGGATGCATTAAGCATATTGGAGCCAGTAAGAGGGATGTGGGCAAGATGGAAGTGCATGTTTGAGATGGCTGGGGCTTACTGTCCCTGCACTGGGAGGAGTTGTGGATGTTTTCAGGCAGAAAAGGTATGGAAAGGCTAAACAAGGGACTGAAATTGTGCTGTTTTTACTAAAAGCCTATTCTGAGTCTCTGATGAGAAAAAGGCAGGTTAGAGATTTTTGTGATGCATCAGACAGGGCTGGAGGTTGGTCATAGGAGGGCCATTTCTCACCTCTCACCACCTGCATTTGCTTCAGACTCAAGTAATTTCTGAGTACTGTTACAAACATAAGAGTCATATTTTACTCTGATTTAGGTTTTCATCTCTAATTTAGAGTTTTCATCAAGGTGCTAAAGTTTTGGGTTTGAAACTAATTAAACATATTTGTTTCATGGAGCTGTTTAAATGAATAGGCTTGCATCTAATGCTAATGATTTACTTGATACATTGTATCTGGGAAGGAAGGGCAGATTTTAGGCCCTTCACAATCTGCTGCTGGAGGCCTGACAGGGCTACTGGAATCCTCATAGACATAGTCTTTGGCCCAGAAAAAAGTTTAAAACGTTGCTGTGTGAAGTTGTTTGTCATTGACTATTTGCATTCCTGCCATAAAGCAAGTGGCATGGATGTCTGAGTGGATATAGAGGGTGTTTAGTCCTGAGATGTTTGAAACTAAGAGCCCCAGTTGCCATGCACCACGTGTGGCTTTTTCTCCAGCCTGGCATTCAAACAGACATGCTGCCGACTATTCCTATGGCAAACGTGCTAATCCACACCCACTCCTTAGTCGCCATCTTGAGGCTTTGTCTGCGCATGCCCCTGTTTATGCCCACATGACAAAAAGCCTAAATTCACATCAGACTTTATAACTACATCCATTTCTAAATACAATCAATTTTCATTCTTTACTTTCTTGTACAATCAGTGTTTTGGTTTTTTATATTTTGTTTACAAAACTTTTGCCTAAATTTTAAGGGATTATTTCAGATTTTGGCATTTTCCATTCCATTGTTTTTTCCTTATAAACCCCATTTTATTCAGAAATCCATTTTGTCTGCTTCAGGATACAAGCCCCTGTGTCTGAGATTAAGAAGGTCTGCTGACCACACCCTGCCTCACTAGCATCCAGCATTTCCCTCAGGGAGTAATCTTTCACTTGGCTGGGATCTTTTGATTTTTCCACTAACTAAATTTATTCTCATTAAATTAGCAGGTAATATGCACAAGCCACCAGATTTTCCTGCTTACCCAGTCCACCATCCTTCGCAGGTGTACAAGAACAGGCTGTGCTGCAAAGCACAGTAGGACATACAGTCTATTTTCCACCTAAGCAAATGTCTTAAACTCTAAGTGATTCTTTGTAAATGTGATAATTGTCTACAGCCCTGGACAAGGAAGGGCAACTTTAGATAAAAGGGGATTTTCCCACTGTCCAGAGTTAATGGATACAGTTAGGTCATGTGTCTGTCCAAACCTGTCTGTGTGTTATAACCGTTTGTCATAACCGTTCTTCAATGTGTCTTTGTAACTGTCATGTGTCCATGTTCTGTGTTTTTTGTCAAAACAAAGTGGCCACTTCAAACTTGTTTTATTCTATGTTGCGCACAAACAAAAATTAAGTTTACTTTTGGCATGCCTCTTAAATTTTTTTTTCAAAGGCCTGATTTGAACCCGGGTTCCTAGGTTTCTACACTGTTTATCTGAAGGTTTTATTTCTTCTCTGTCCAAATTATTTTTCCACAGGTATTACAACTAAAAATTTTCTTTTCCAGTTTTTTCTTGTTTCCAGACGTCTGAAGACCTGATTTTTTGACCCTTACGGGTTCACTAACAGATTTTTTTTCTCCTGTGCTATGTAACTGTCCTTCTGACCAGAGACCACTTTTTAAAAAATCCCTGGATTCATTCATACTCTGGTACTTGGACAGTGACACATTGCTTCCCCTGCAATCCCTTCCCTCCAATGAAACAGCCTAAGTACCTTTGATATTGTCAGTTCTTTAATTATTATATATAATTCTGTTTTCCATCACTTGTTAAAGTATTTCAATAAGATCATAGTTTTAAAACCAAAGGTGCAAGATGTCATCTTAGCCTTGGCAGCACAATTAATCAGAGCTGCATGTTTTTAAATAATGTTTCTAAAGGTGTTTTTTCCAATGCATATGATGGTTCAATACAACTGCTAGGATAAAATCTCTTAAAGGAATGTGTGCATAAATGTGTGTGTATGACATTGTTAAACAGCATATTAAGATCTATCTGTATGATTACAATGCATGTGCCTTTGCTTAGCACAACCTTTACAAAGTGTCATCGCCAAATGTATTTATTAGAACCTTATTTATGAGTGTATGCATGAAGTACTGTTCACTTTTAAGAATTCTATAATGTAATTATGGCATATACAAGAAATTGTGTTCCACCTACCAGGTACTATATATCTAGTTACAGCCTCAAGTAAAACAGACATATATAGAGTTACCCATACATACTAAAATTGTTTTGTATATCTGTTATACTTTGCACATGTTACTTTTAATATCTTTGGGAAAAATTAGGTTTTGCTTCCGGTGACCACACGGACAGTGCGAATGTAACCAATTTGGGTGAGCCCTAAGTATTATCTGCCTGCTGCTGGTATGTGACAATGCCCCCCCCTTCCTTTTCCTTTTCAAAGCTATAATTCAAAATCTGGGGACAAGTGACATGGCCTTCATTTGAGAAAGTACTGTTTTTAACCCCTTTATTATCTTGGGTTTGTTTCATGGGCTATGTTGTTAGAAACTTTTGCCTTGCATGGTTTAAATCATTGTACTTTGAGTACCTAAATGACCTTCATAGACCTTAAAGAACAAATTGTAGGACTTACTGCATAGGTTTAATGTCAACTTGATACACCTGAGCTGAGAAACCTCAATAATTGCCTTCATTGGACTGGCCTGTGCCCATTGTGGGCAATGCCATTCTTGGCCAGATATTTCTATATTGTATACAATAGGCTGAATATGAGCCAGCAACACAAGCCAGTAAATAGCATCCTTTCCTAGCCTGTGCTACAGCCACTACCAGGCTCCTACATGAGCTTTTATTATTAGCTAGAATATTTTTGCCACAGCAATTAAGAATTTATTAACAGTGCTTAAGTCAATGTTCAAGTTTTACTTAGGAGTTGTATGGTAATTAATGTACCAAATTAATTCAAACAATCCTCTTGGAGGTTTAGCAACCACACTTAAAGCTCTAATCTGATTTGGCAAGAGGGATTTGATGGGACAATATTTTGGCCCCCACCCTCTGAGGTCGACTTGGGTCCTAGGGTCCTGCATCCACAACTTTGTGCATGTCCTGTGGCAGCGAGTCACCAGTCATCCTGAGCCAGGGAAGTCTTGGAGATTCACTTAAAAGGACTTCATCCTGCCAGTGTCCAGTCAAAGGAGGAAAGTCCATATAGAGGAGAGACTCCTCATGCTTCAAAGGGAAGCTCTGGTCAAGCAAGGCCTGACCTTGTCCTCACATAGATGGAACTGGTGAAGAGAGCCAGGCGCAAGGCCTGAGTGACCCCTTAAGGACCAGAACCTCAACTGACCTTAACACCAAAACAAACTTCATTTATCTGAGCTAACTGTGTGGTTTTAAACACCCCAACAGGAAACTATAATCTAAAGAAGAGAAAATGAAATAGGTTATTATCAGAGAAAATAGGTGAGAGACCTACTGTGCCAAGTTAGGAATCTACTGTGTCATGTTAGAAAATATCTCAGAGATAGATGACAGATCTAATGTGCCATGCCAGAAAATACCACCTTTTATATTCTCATGGTTATGGCTCTCATTCTGGAGCCCCATGTATTAAAGCTGGCCCTCAGTCTAGAGCTCTGTGTACTAAAACTTTTTCCAATTTCTCAAACCAGGGTACACATCCTTTTTCCCTCTGCATTCCCTAAACCGGGATCCTCCAATTGCTAATGCACCCTTTAGCCTCCTGTTGGTCCCTGCACTGGTATACTCATGTTAAGACTCAACCAGCTTGTCCTTTCAGTTGCAGAGAAAACATCCACTAAGTACTGGCCACTATCGATTTGGACCAAACCCACTGGGCAGAGCACCCCAAGCAGCCAAAATGGGAAACTGGATTCTAACCCTCCAGCCTGACAGCTGTTCCCCCAGAACTTTGCCCCTGATCAGCTCTGAAGCAGATACAGAAGAGAGACCTCTGCCCTTTTTCCTATAGAAACAAAAGGCTGGAATGTCAGGTTGTAAGATCCAGAAGCCCATTGGAATGCAGAGACACCTAAGACCAGAGGTCCAAGAACCTGCTCTACCAGGCCAGCCTTTGGTTATGCTAAAGCAGGCCACCATCGATTACTCAGTAATCTTCCGCCTTGCCTTCCGACCCACCCCACACTCACTGAATCCCACTCCCACCTTCTCCCTTAAATTCCCAAGCCAGACGCCATTCTGTGCTTGGCTCTCTTTCCCCTGAGCTTAGCCCCGGCTGCCCTGAATTAAACTTTGCTCCAAAGAACTTAGACCTCGTGGCCTTTCTTTTTTAATAATAAGTTTCCTCTTTCTTTTTAATTTTTAAAATTTATTATTATTTTTTATATGCATGAGTATACTGTCTGCATGTAGGTTGAGGCACCTGTGTCCTGCAATGCCACAGAGGTCAGAAGAGGGCGTTGTATTCCCCTGTAACTGGAGTTAAAGATGGTTCTTAGCCGCTGTGTGGGTGCTGGGAATCAAACCTAGGTCCTCTGCAAGAGCAGTTGGTGCTCTTAAGCTCTTAACCACTGAGCCATCTCTCTGGCCCCAGTTTTTCTCTTTCTTAACATCTACCTTGTGCCATGCAGCTAGCTCTCCTGCTTGGTCAGGTGGATGGGAGGCCAATCTGGGAACACGTGGCTTTGCACACATGGAGGAAAGTGGCATATCCCTGGCCTGGTTCCTAAAGCAGTCTGCCAACGTGGAAGCCATAGAAACAGGCAGATTCCTGGCCTGCCTCTGATATGGCTCAAGAATGAGCTTCCAATCCCCAAGGCATGTGCCTCCTAACTTAGTCACTTCTGCAGGCTATAAAAGCCAGCGATGGGGCTGGAGAGATGGCCTAGCAGTTAAGAGCGCCGACTGCTCTTACAGAGGACCCGGGTTCGATCCCACATGGTGGCTGAGAACCGCCTGAAACTCCAATTCCAGGAGAACTCCAGTTCCAGGGGAAATCCGACGCCCTCTTCTGACCTCTGCGGCATTGCACGACGGGTGCACAAACTTGCATGCAGACAGTACATTCATACACATACAGAAAGAAATAAAATTAATAATAATAATAATAAAAAAAAGCCAGCGACTTCCAGGCTGAGTTTAACATCAAGGCTTACTAGCCAGGCTTGGCCTTGGAATCATTTTTCATAATTTTACAGGCCTAAAATAAAACCTTGGGTTCTAATTTCCAAAACCATGTCTTGCCCTCCTGCTGTGCAACTGATTCTTCAACTTGGTGAGCTTGGCTCCAGCCTACCTTGTCATATGTAAATCTCCCCCAGGCTTGCTCAAGTGCTCAGCCCAAAGGCTGAGGCCCACTCCCTACTGATGCAAATTAAGGTCTTTCATAGTAACTATACTACAGGGACCAGAGCAGGGGTTTTTTTTTGTTTTTTTTTTAAGGTGCAAGTTTTCCATCTTAAACTGAAAAGTTAAAGATGTAGTATTGTGAACATCTCTAACACGTTCTAACCTTTTCAACCTGCCTTGGTCCTCATTCTAAAAGCTTTTCCTTTTGTGAATTTTGTGGGTAACTGTCTTTAATCTCCATGATACTTCCTACCTAAATCTAATCATTTTCCACTCATGAGTGACTCAGGTGTGAGCTAATTATGGATTAATCATATCTACAGTTGGGTTTCAGCTAGCTTAATCACTTGAGGGGGCCATCACTCCCTAACCCAGACTTAAAGCTTTAAGGATAATCAGTCTTTTAGCTTGAGTGAAGGTGACATAGCAAGGATCTGGAGCAAGGGGTGACCAACCCTTAAACTTGGTTCATCTTGCAGCATTCAGGCCTGTGGAGTTACCAGCTCCAAATCTGGGGGGCTACAAAATAATCAATTTTGTATGGCTGCTGTTGAAAGACTATCAGCCTTTCAGGAGCTACCAGCTTTTAGCAGTACCCCATCAACAAACAGGGTGGGTCAACAGCCCCTCTTTTTCAACAACAGCACCCCTCAACCTGTACCTTAATTACTCACAGTGCCCTCAATTTGCACTTAACAAAAAAGCCCTAAGGAATTAGCATCTCTTGGGCTAGGTATCTTGAGATAAGCCACGGGCCACTTGAAATCTTTGTCTTAAATTTTGTATACAAAATCTGCTAATTCAAATTCCATCTCAGCATGCTTAATTAATATGTAATTATTTTTTGTCTTTTCAAGACAGGGTCTCCCTGCAGCCCCAGCTGTCCTGGAACTTGCTCTGTAGACCAGGCTGGCCATGAACTCACAAAGATCCACCTGCCTCTGCCTTCCAAAGGCTAGGATTAAAAGTGTATACCACCATGCCCGGCCATTAATATGTAATATTTTTAACCCTGGGTACCCTAGATATCTTTTAAGTAAAAATTTGTACACAATTAATTAATTGGTTAGTTAATTTAAAAGTCCTAGGCATTAAAATTCATTTTGGTCTTTTTTTTTTACTGTGTTTCTCACGATGGCACTTAATTTTTTTATTTTCTTTTTTACATTTACTTTCATTTATTTCTTTTTTTTTTAACAATAAGTAATAAGTTTTGAGTACAAGCATCCTTCATGTAAAACCAACTTGAAAGCAGTTGTGCCCAAACCCACACAGCCCAACGCTCCCACCATCCAGCTGGAGGGGCTTGTATGTACAATCAAGTTGATCAAATAAGCGTCCAGTCTATATTGCTGTAATTTCACCATTCACCCCAATCTGTAGTTTCACCATTCACCCCAATCGCACACCCCCCCTTCTGTAGATTGTTCCCTGGGCTAAGAAAAGTGGCACAGATGGATGAGAAGCAAAACAGACTGCTTTCTCTGGAGATGTCGTTTTGGACTCTGGCCAGTTCTGGCTGTTTCTTTTCATGGGCTGACAGTTTGTTCAGGAATAACCTTTCAATCCTACTAATGAAGCACAGGCAATTAGATATATAGATATTTAAACAGTACTAATTATTATGGTAGCTTACTTTGGTATAGACACAGATGTTTGGATGGTATGATAATCCATGAATTATGTTTTTTCTGTAAAAGATGACAAGGTCTTACTGTGGCTTATAACATCTTCTAACCACTAGAGGATGTAAGCTTGTGGCATCAGCCATGAGTTATTCCTCCAAGGAGAGAGCTAATAGCCAATTAGATTTAGGATATACAGACATATGGCTACCATTGCTGCACAGTATTTCCAGGCAGGTGAGGTGTAGCGGATGCTGACAGAGGAGTCTTGCTTGACTCAAGGAGACCAATATTTGCTTTATTGGTTTAGTGGCCTTTGGTAGCACTCTCTGGTATACCAGAGACCAACTGTACACTTGCAAGTGTGGTCTCAATACATCTTTCCCATGCTTACATCAGGTCTTCAACAGCAGGGTCTTACCACCTCTCTTCTTGCAGGTATCCCAGTTTACAGGCAAGAAGCCTTTACCTTTTTTAGGGGGAGGCTTGGATCCCCTGGCCAACATCTCCTTGCCAGAATAATCCTTTGCTGATATCAGAGCTCTCCTGTATTAATATATTTTGCTTAAATGCACAGCTTAAAGACTCTAGTGTATTTGGTTCTGAATAGAGAATAATCCTTTTNCATTAATCGAATATAGACCGGTGTCCCTCTCCCGCCCTCCCACCCCTCCAGATTCACCATTTCAGTCAGTTTTCTGATGCAGTCGTTCTGTTGTTGTTCTTTCAATATGCATACCTCTCCACAAGAAATATTTACAACTGGGTTATTGATGCTAACAACCACAGATGAGAGATACCATTCATCCTTTGTTTTTCTGGGACTGTGTTACTTCGCTTAACATAATATCTTCTAGCTCCATCCACTTACCTGCAAAGTTCATGATGTTGTCTTTCTTTACAGCTGCATAGAACTCCATGGTATACATGTACCACATTTTCTCTATCCACTCATCAGTTGAGGGGCATTTCGGTTGGTTCCAGCTTTTTGCCATCATGAACAGAGCTGCAATAAATATAGCTGTGCATGTATTTCTGCAGTAAGATGAGTCTTGTGGGTATACACCCAGGAGTGGTATGACTGGGTCAAATGGCAAGCTCATTTTGAGTCTTCCAAGGGTTCTCCACACTGCTTTCCATAGTGGCTGTACAAGTTTACATTCCCACCAGCAATGGATGAGTGAGAGTGTTCCTCTTTCCCCACAACCTCTCCAGCACTTGATATCATTTGTTTTCTTGATCCTGGCCATGCTTATTGGAGTGAGATGATATCTTAAAGTGGTCTTAATTTGCATTTCCCTAATTATTAGTGACGTTGAACAGTTTTTAAAATGTTTCTCAGACATCTAATTCCTCCTCTGTGAAGTCTCTATTCAGTTCTGTGCTCCATATTTTGAGTGATTCATTTGTTTTCTTCTTTGTTTTTTGAGTAGTGTGTATACTCCGGAAATCAATGCTTTGCAGATGTATCTGCAATGAAAGTTTCCTCCCATTCTGTGGGTTTTCTCTTCACTTCCTTGATTGTTTCTTTTGATGTACAGAAGCTTTTGAGTTTAATTAGGTCCCTTTCATCAATTGTCCAGTTATTTATTGTGCAGCTGCTGTCTGATTTAGGAAGACTTTTCCTACGCCTATGTCTTGTATGCTGCAAAGTATTTCTTCTATCACCTCCAGAGTTTTGGGATTCACATTGAGGTCTTTGATCCATCTGGAATTGACTTTTGTACAGGGTGAGAGGAAGGGGTCTAATTTCATTTTCTACAGATCCAGTTTTGCCAACACCACTTGCTGAAGATGTTGTCTTTCCTCCATTGTGTATTCTTGGCCCCCTTGTCAAATATGAGGTGGCTGAAATTGTATGTTCTCAGGTTTGGATCTTCAATTTTGTCCCATTGGTCAACTGGTCTGTTTTTGTGCCAGTACCAAGTTGTTTTTATGAATATAGCCCTATAGTATAGTTTGAAGTCTGGTATAGAGATCCCCCCTGTATTGCTTTTTTCACTCAGGGTTGCTTTGGCTATTCGGGGTCTTTTGTTTTTCCAAATGAAATTAAGGATTTTTTTCCAAGCCTGTGAAGAAACTCTTGGGGATTTTGATTGGGATTGCATTAAATCTGTATAAGAGTTTGGGTAGAATGGACGTTTTTACTATATTTGTTTTCCCAATCCATGAGCATGGGAGGTTTGTCCATCTTCTGATGTCTTCTTCGATTTCCTTCTTCAGGGGTTTACAATTTTTGTTGTAGATATCCTTGGTGTCTTTGGTTTGGTTTGTTCCTAGGTATTTTATTGTTTTTGAGGCTATTGTGAGCGGGAAGGTCTCCTTGTATTCCTTCTTCAGTTGCTTGTTGTTGGTGTAAAGAAAGGCTACTGATTTTTCTAGATTTATTTTGTATCCTGCCACTTTACTGAAGCTCTTTATCATTTCTAGGAGTTTTCTGGTGGAGTTCTTAGCATCCCTTAAGTAAACAATCATGCCATCAGCAAAAAGGGATAGCTCGACTTCCTCTTTTCCAGTTAGAACTCCTTTAATTTCCTTTTCTTGCCTTATTGCCCTAGCAAGGGTTTCCAGCACTATATTGAAAAGGAGTGCCTATCCTTGAAATTGAGATGGGTTTCTTGTAGATAGCACATAGATGGATTTTGTTTCCCAATCCATTCTCCCAGTCTATGTCTTTTGATTGGGGAGTTTAGTCCACTAATATTTAAGGTTATAATTTAAAGATGGATGTTGCTTCCTTTCACCTTATTATCCATTTGGACTTTTGGTCTCTGATTCTACTCCTACAGTTATGTTTTTATTAGTTTCTTTTTCTAGGTGCTTGGGGATAGTTGCTCCTCGTTTCTGCCCTTTGAATTGCTTCAAGCATTTTCTGAAGAGTTGGTTTTCCGGACATGTATTCTATCATCTTGTTTATGTTCTGGAAGATTTTTCTCTCTCCTTCAACTATAATCGACATTTTTGCTGGGTAAAGTATTCTGGGTTGGCATCCATAGTCCTTTAACACTGGGAATGCTTTGCTCCATGTTCTTCTTGCTTTCATGGTTTGCACCGAGAAGTCAGTTGTAATTCTGATGGGTTTCCCTTTGTATGTGACTTGTTTTTCTTTTGTAGCCTTCAGAATTTTGTCTTTGTTTTGGGCTCTAGCATTTTAACTATGATATGGTGTGGGGATTTTCTTTTCTGTTCTTGTCTATTTGGAGTCCTATGTGCTTCTTGTTTTTGTATTGGTTTGTCTATTTTTAGTTTGGGGAAATTTTCATTTATTATTCTGTTGAAGATCTGATTGATACTATTCTCTTGAGATTCTTCTCCTTCCTCTATTCCTATGATGTGGAGGTTTGATCTTTTCATAGTGTCTCATATTTCCTAGTTGTTCGACTTTTGTGTATTTTTAAAATTTTCAAATTATTTATTTTATTTTATTTTATTTTATTTATTTTTTGGTCTTTTTGAGACAGGGTCTCCCTGTAGCCCCAGCTGTCCTGGAACTCACTCTGTAGACCATGCTGTCCTTGAACTCACAAAGATCTGCCTGCCTCTGCCTCCTGAGTGCTAGGATTAAAGGCATGTGCCACCATGCCTGGCAATTTTATTTATTTTTGTATGTGTATGAATGTACTGTCTGCATGTAGGTCTGTGCACCCCTGTCATGCAATGCCTCGGAGGTCAGAAGAGGGTCTTGGATTCCCCCGGAACTGGAGTTCTCTTGGAATTGGAGTTACAGATGGTTCTTAGCTGCCATGTGGGTGCTGGGGGTCGAACTTGGGTCCTCTGCAAAAGCAGTCGATGCTCTTAACTGCTAGGCTATCTCTCCAGCCACCTCATTTTGGTCTTTTAAATGTGTTTCACCTTGAAGATAGTTCCTAATTACAAGTGGCTTGTGCTCTGGTGCCACCTGCCAGCCTGCTGTGTGCATAGCACCCACTGAGCTGAGCACATGGCTTTTTCTTGTAACAATTTATCCTAAAACATGTTTGAATAGCCTTTTAAAATTGATTTAAAATAACACAATCTTTTAATTTCAGCACTCTGGAGGTAGAGACAGAAGGATTTCTATGATAGTTTACAAGCCAGCTGGGTTTGACAAAGTCACTGGTTCTGATAAATTGTTTTTAAATAACTATTAGTAAAAATCCTCCTTAACAATGTAAATTAAAATATTGGTTCAACTTAAATGAAAAAAATTTTAAAAACTGTTTTATGTTTTTCTTTAAGCCCACTTTAATAACTGTGTGCATATGTGAGTGGATGCATGTTTGTATTTTGATTTCTTATAATTCTACAGGTTTATGTCTAATTAGGAATCAACTGTAAACAAAGATAAATAGATTCAACTCATAAAGACTGTTTTATACCTTTTGGTGCTAACAATTTTTAATTGGTTTTATATAAATTTTTAATATGTATTTACATACTGTTTAAATTCAATAAAGGCTGACTCTGGGTTAGAACTGGCTCTTCTATCTCAGACTCAGGTCTGTTAATATAATTAAACAGCTAACAGATAAATTAATTTCAATAAAGCTTATGGTTGTTTGTAATTCAATTGTTTTTATTAAGGATTTCCAATGGAGTTATAGATATAGGGTAGCAATTAAATACTTTACTGGGTATATGCTCCCACCTACTGGCTGTGCTCCTTCATCATCTGAAACAAAGATTCAAACAGGTTTTCATAGTATTAAAGCATTAATAGAGTTTTGGGTCTTTGGGGATATGGGTTAGTTTTTTTTTAATTTAATTTATTTTTGTATGTGTATGAATGCACTGTCTGCATGTAGGTTTGTGCACCCGTGTCGTGCAGTGCTGCAGAGGTCAGAGAGGGTGTTGGATTCCCCTGGAACTGGAGTTCTCCTGGAATTGGAGTTACAGACGGTTCTTGGCCACCATGTGAGTGCTGGAGATCGAACCCGGGTCCTCTGCAAGAGCAGTCAGTGCTCTTAACTGCTAGGTTATCTCTCCAGCCCCAGTTTTTTTTTAATAATTACTTTTAGGGGCTGGAGAGATAACCTAGCAGTTAAGAGCACTGACTGCTCTTGCAGAGGACCCGGGTTCAATCCCCAGCACCCACATGGCATCTGAGAAACATCTTTAACTCCAGTTCCAGGGGAATCTGATGCTCTCTCTGACCTCTGTCATTGCATGACATGGGTGCACAAACTACATGCAGACAATACACTCATACACACAGAAAAATTTAAAAAATTTAATAAAAAATAATTACTTTTATTTCCCAATACAGTTTTAGGACATATTGAAATGTATCTTATCTGCAATGCATTTAACCACTAGGTAAAACATCTTTAAGGTGAGGTATCCTGCCAAGCATAGATAAAACATCTCCAATGGTTAAAAAAAAATAGGTTAGTCATTTAAAACTGGCTCTGCAGGGCTGGAGAGATGGCTCAGTGGTTAAGAGAACTGACTGCTCTTGCAGAGGACCTCGGTTATATTCCCAGCACCATTGCTAAGAACCATCTTTAGTGCCAGACAGAGACAGGTGGATCTCTGTGAGTTCAAGGCCAGTCTGGTCTACATAGCAAGTTCCAGGCCAGCTGGCTCTACAGGGAGACCCTTTTGTCTCAAAAACACACACAAAAAAACCTGCTTTGTAAAGTTTGTAGTTTAAAATAATATGTTTAAAATAACTGTTCCATGTTCATACACAGAGATAACTTTATTAAAAATTCATATAAAATATAGGACAATGTATTCAAGTAATAAAGGTTTTAAGGGGTTTGTTATAATAAATAAATGATAAATTGTATAAATAAGTTAAATTTATCTAAGGTCATAGTTCAATCAATTAGTTTTAAAAACAAAATTTATGTCTAATCAAGTTTATTTAAAGAATATTGTTTTTCCCATGCTGTGTCTATATATATGGTATTTAAGGGTTTAGTAAAAATTAAAATGGCTATATTAGATAAAATTGATTAAATATTTTTGATAAAAAATGGTAATACATTAAAACTAATTGGGAATACAAATTGTTGTTAAAATTTGTTTTACTCCTATTTATATTAGATTTCCAGTAACAGCTTTGGTATTAAATGTACACAAATCTTCTCTATATTTTTCTGTATTGCACAGTATTACCTGTGACATTCCTTTTGCCTATAAGATATACAGTCAAATAAGAAACGGTTTAAACAGACTTACTGAACACCTTGGTTCCTGTCTATGGGTATGTGTACAACTGCCTTTTAAAAATTATATGTCAAAATGTAAAAGTCAAAAGGGGGGTGGGTAATATGGCTACCTCCAGGATACAGTTAAATAGAAAACCCTCTACTCTAAACCTTTTGTCAATTTTTCAATTTAAAATTTTAAGACTAACTATGGAAAAAGGATGCACTTGTGTGTTCCCACCGACTGAGACACGACCAATTTGGGTGTCTGCAGAAGGTGCATGTCCTTGGACTGTGGAAATGAACTAGAGGCCACAAACAAATGGATTGGCCAATCTAGCCATCAAGAAAAAAATGGGAGAAGTTTGAGAAAAGGCCACTTCACAGGGAAACAACGCACAGGGTGACACATTGGTGTTCCTGCTGTCATCTCTCTGGGTTAATAGTCAATTATTATGAGAATGTATTCTTATGCGACATGGTTGACTGCTTCTTTTGACTAACAGGCATGAAATATTTTAAAGGGATATCCTTTATCCCCCCAAATTAATTAGAGTACCAAAGTCAGGTTCTCTGATATTGAGCCTCTAAAGAAGAACAATACAGGTGCTAAATAATTAGCTAAACTAATGCCCCTCTTTCGTGCTTTGGTGCAACAATTGATACAAATAGAAATTTCCCATGCTATGTTTGATCTGGTTTGTATTTAATACCTAATACTAACATCTGAGTGTTATATAGAGGTAAAACCAGTTGGAGATTTACCCTACACCCTTGAAGGAACAAAGACAAAAATAAATTCGTTAAGGAGGGGTATCAAGTCCAGGTATAACTGTAAATCTAGCTTAATGGTTAAATAAAATATTTAATGAAGGAGAACTTTAGTACCAATAGAGGAGTTGATTTGTCTATACACCTAAAAGGTATGGTGACATGGACATTTGTGCCTGTCCCTTTGGATAATTGCTCTACCTCTAGATTCTGCTTTATAGTTAGGTGAGATATATAGATGTATAATAGCTTATGATACCAGTTATGGACTACCTTTAACAACGAGATGATGGCTAGGGGGCCAAAAAAGGCCCCCCAAATAAAGGGTATTTGCCTGCAATGTTGGGGTGCATGTAAAAAAGGATTGGTAATGCCCTGCTGCTAACAACATGGTGTTGACATAGAAAGGATTTCGAGACCTTGTCTTACAAATAAACAGGTGGCCTTCATATGCCAGAGAGCATTGTATGGACCACTAAAAGAAAAATGATGTTCTCGAGTCAAAGCAAGACTCCTCAGCTACACCTCACCTGCCTGGAGATTTGTGCAGGCAGTGCAGCCTGATATTTGTGCACCCCAAAAGTTAACAGGCTATGGCTTACTCCTTGGGGGTGGGTGGGATGCAGCTGATACCATACGTTTGCACCTTTTAGTGACAGTTTGTATACTTAAAACCAGTGTACATTATTTCACTTCTCAGATTTGATATCAAAGGGCTGAGAAATTTTATTCTTAAAAAGGGACTTTAATTATCCTTCATCTGTTTATCTATTGAAATGTGTTCATGATAGACTGTTGTTTCTCAAAAGACATGTCTAGAAAAGACACTCTAATGTGGAGGATGATGGTATTTCTAAACATCCCTGCCTGTGCCTATAATGTAATTTGTCAGGATAATTATTGTTTGCTTAAGTGTCTGTATCTCTTAATAACTGTGTTTTATTAGTAGAATTAAAAAAGGGGGCCTTTGGATGGTCTGCCAACCTGTGGAAAGAAAAACCTGGACAAAGCTGAGAGTCTAAAGGGTCACTTAACAGTGGACTGTTTTTGCTTCTCACCTACACATGCCCCTTTCCCCAAAGCCTAGGGACCATTTGCAGAAGAGGGGACACATAGAATGTAAGGGCTGAGGAGGTAGGGGTGATTCCTGAGACCTCAACAAATATGTACTGGACTCTTATTTGATAAACATACTTGTGCATATAAGCTTCTCCAATTGGACTATGGAGACCTTGGGTTGTACAAAACTTGGGCATCAATACTTGCTAATTGGATGTACATGAATGTTGCTTATATTCATTGCTTATGCTTGACACCTGGTTCATCTCATGGCTGGTTTTTAGATAGTAATTAGTCTTAGTGTAAAAAATAAAAATCTCCTGTATTAATATATTTTGCTTAAGTGCATAGCTTAAGGACTTTAGTATTATATTTGGTTCTGAACAGAGAATAATCCATTTCACAGTTCTTATGTCTATTAGTCAATTAAAGAAGGCAGTTTTACCAGTTTTATAAGAGATTACCTCTATAATAGTTGTTTCCAATTTACAGTTGGAGAGTGACCTCATCATCATCATATTTCTCCTTTTTCTATGGGGGGGAGGAAAGAAAGTCTCTCATATCAAAACCTTGTGGCACCTAGAAGGTAAGTTTCATTAGAACTCATTATAAATAGTTGTTACAAGTAGGATCCACAGAGGGGTTCGATGTTTATAGCAATCTGAGGCTTTTCTTCCTTTCGATGTTCAGACAGGTCAACCTTTCAGTTGGCACTTTCTGGTACATCCTACTCAATGCAAAGCTGTATCTTTTCTTTCTCAGCCATTAAGTTGGTGACATTTTGTCTTGTGGGATCCCACTAAAATCTTTTCCCATAGCTTACTTTTAGGATTTAATTGCAAAGGTTTTTGACGAAAAGTTTTAATGTAAACATCTGTATCCCCTCCTATTTTTTTTTGTTTCTTTATCCTGTCTCAAATTATGAACGCCTGATCTATACAATAACTATAGGGTGGAACAAGGCACAGATTTCATCAAATTCCACCATGTTGTTTTGGGTGACATTATATGATTAATTGGGAAGCATAACTTAATTTTTACCGTTAATTCATCTTAATAGAGAATGCTACAAGGTGATTACTGTACAACAGATGAAATCTATAGAGAAAAATTTGTATGTGCAATCCAAAAGTTATTGCTTCTACACATTTATTAAAACAAATGTGGACTCAACAGACGATAATCCCCTTTTTTTAACCAGTGCATTACTGCTTTTTATCCAAAGATTGTCTGTAAACCAATGTTGTTAAATACGACCATGATTTACTTTTATACTAAGTCTAATACACCATGTATCCTGTAGCGATTGTCTAGGCAAAACTGGGTACTTGTTGAAATCCATCAATTAAATAATGCATTGATGAATATACACCGTGTCCCTCCCACCCCTCCCCCCTTCCAATTCACCATTTCAGTCGTATTTTCTGTATGCAGTCTTTCCTGTTGTTGATTTTTTACCTATGCACTCCCATCTCTCCACAAGAATATTATATCTGGGTTTATTTTAATTAGCAACCAAATACTGAGGGACACTTTTGTCGCTTTGTTTTTTGGGACGTTGTGTTACTCACTTTCAACATAATGTCTTCAGCTCCATCCATTTATGCCTGCACAAGTTCATGAATGTTGTCCCTCTTTACTGCTGCATAGAATCTCCATTGTATAGCATGTACCAACATTTCCTATCCCGTCGTCAGTTGAGGGGCACCTGGCTGGTTCCAGCTTTTTGCTATGTGAAAGAGCTGCAATAAGACAAGCTGTGCATGTATATTTGCAGAGTAGAGGTCTGGGGTATAACCCAGAAGTGGTATGACTTGGGTTCAAATGGACAGCTCATTTTGAGTCTTTCTAAGTGGTGTCTCCCACTGCTTACCATAGTGGCTTGTAAAATTTTACATTCCCACCATATGGATAGTGTTCCCCTTTCCCACCACAACCTCTCCAACACTGGGTACTATTCGTGTTCTTCTAAAGATCCTTAGCCAGTTCTTTTGGAGTAAGGTGATATTCAAAGTGGTTTTAATTTGCCATTCCTTAATTATTAGCGATGTTGAACCAATTTTTATGTTCCTTTTTTTAGGCCTCATCTCTATTCCTCCTCTGTGAAGTCTCTATTCAGATATTTGCTCCATTCCTTTTGAGTGATTCATTTTTTTCTTTCTCTCTTTGTTTTTTGAGTAGCTTATATATCTTGCGGAAACTTTATGCTTTGTCAGATGTATTTGTCAGTGATCGGTTTCGCCTCCCACGTCTGTGGGTTTTCTCTTCACTTCCTTTATTGTTTCTTCTTGATGTACCATTAAACTCTTTGCGAAGTAATACTAACGTACCTTAAGCTATGCACTTAAAGCATAATATATTAATGACAGGAGTTACTATATCAGCAATTGAATATTCTACAGGAGATTGCTGGCCAGGGTGATCCAAGGCCCACAAAAGGTACAAGGCTCCTTGCCTCTTCAAACTGGGATAATCTGCAACGAGAAAAGAAGAAGGTGTAAGGCCTGCCTCCGAAGACCTTGACGTTATTACATTGGGAAGATGTATTGAGACCCAGCGTGCAGTGTACAGATGGCCTATGGAATACCAGAGAGTGTTACCAAAGGCACTAAACCAATAAAGCAATGTTACGTGTCTCCTTGAGTTAAGCAAAGACTCCACCATCAGACAGCTACACCTCACCTTGCCTGGAAATACATGTGCCAGCAGTGGCAGCATATGCCCTGTATATCCCAAACCTATTTGGCTATTGGCTCTCTCCTTGGAGGCAATAACCCCATGGCTGATGCCACAAAGCTTACATCCTCTACAGGTTTAGGAGATGTGTAAGCCACAGTAAGACCCTGTCATATTTAACAGGGGGGAAAATTGTAATTCATGGATTAACATATCCAAACATGTGTCTATGCTAAAGTAACCTACCATAACTATTAGTGCTGCTTAAATACCTATATATCTAATTGCTTGTTCTTCATTAGTAGGATCGAAAGGTTATTCCTGGACAAACTGTCAGCCCATGAAAGGAAACAGCCAGAATTGACCAGAGTCCAAGTCAACAGCTCCAGAGAGAGTGGACTGTTTTACCTCTCATCCACCTGTGCCCCTTTTCTAAGCCTAGGGAACAACCTGCGGAAGAGGGGGCGTGGTAGAATGTAAGGGCTGCGATTGGGGTGAATGGTGAAACTACAGCAATGTAGTCTGGACACTCATTTGATCAACTTGATTGAACATACAACCCCTCACCCCCCGCTGGTTGGTGGGGCTGTGGGGGTTTGGGCACAACAGCCTGCAAATTGGTTTCATATGAAGGATGCTTGTACTCATGGATCATCACTTATAGCTAAAAAATGAAAAAAAAACTGAGAGAAATATGCAGGACAGTTATGGCAAAATGCATTATCTGGGATGGGGTGGGGGTAGGGGGGAAGGGAAAGGGAAATATGCCTGATCTGAATTGGAAAATGATGTATGAAATGCACAAAGCATCAATTAAAAAATGCAAAGAAAATACTCTTCTGAGCCATTTGGAGAAAAATTAAATAATCAAAACATGAAAAAAAAAAAATCTCAAGTCTGACCTGCCCCACCACCTGGCACTCAAGGCAGGCTTGAGCAACTGGCTATTTAAAGCCGAGGTTCCTTTGTGATGTTAGACTCTCCCATGGGCTCACCTGCCTCTCAGGCAACAAAACAAAACAAAACAAAACAAAACAAAAAAAACCCAAAAACTAAAAGGGTGAAATGTGGGAAAATCCAGTTTAAGTTAGGTATGAATGGGCTAGCATTCTAACCAGCACCTTCCAGAGGCACAAGTAGGAGTCATGGGACCTCCCTGGCCATGCTCATGGAGTGGGATGTGGTGACACACATGTCTGGGATTGGGCCGTAGGACGTGAAGTCACATTGCCTATAAAACCTGGCCATTTTGAATAAATTTTCTGTTTGGATACCTTATCATGTGTCTGTGTGCTATACTTTCCTGTGTGTGCTTCCTACATGGCTCACCATGGTAATAAATGGGACGAGCCACAGTAGGTGATTAGAGTAATGAATAATAAAGACTCTAAGGTCTTAGAAACTTTGGAAGCTGCCAGAAAGCAGGGCATTCACTGTAGTGGAGCTGAGACTATAAAGAAGAGTTGTGTGCGTGTGTGTGTGTGTGTGTGTGTGTGTGTGTGTGTGTTTTAGAGCCTGCCTTCCATGCTCATGATGAGCTCCAGGAAGTCCAGTAGAGGTGGCCAGCAGCACACTGACACTGATGGATGAAGCTAGCTAGACAGGTTCCATGTGTAACTCACCTTTTTTGTTGCTTTAACTAAATACCTGATGAGAAGCAATTTAGAAGAAGAAGAGTTCATGATGATTTTTCACCTACCAAATTGAGATACAGTCAATCCATAATGGTGGGATAGTCACAGTGGTAGGAGTTGGAGGGAGGTGGGCACTTTGCATCCACATTTGGGAAGTAGAAAGAGATGAGCACTGCTGCTCAGCCCCCTCTTCTCCTTCTTATTCACTCCAGGACCCTAGTCCATGAGTGGTGCCAGCCCATGTTTAGGGTGAGTCTTCCTACCTCAGTTACCACAGTGCAGAAACTCTCTCACAAACATACCCAGACAATTGTCTTCTTAGTGATTCTAGATGGTGTCAAGTTGACAACCAATGCCAACCATTACAGATCTCATTTCCTGTTTCCCTTTGTGTGCAGGTGTGCAAAGACCCCATGACTAGACTATGGCACAGCAGCTATTACCCAAGAACTAAGAGGTCCTGGGGTGGAGGCTGCTTGTGGACTTGATCTCAGCCCAGACTGGTACATAAGAAAGAAGAAGCTTCTTTAAACTACTGAGATTTAGGGGTACTTCTGCTTTGGAAATCTAACTTACCCTAACCCCAACAATTATCAAGAGCAAAATCAAGAACAATGAGAAGGCCTTTGCAACGGTCTAAATTGTGTTCTCTTAGACAGGGAAGACAGCTGCAGAATGCAAAGGGGTTGGCTCCAGAACAGATTTTGAAGGCAGAACCAACAGGATTTGATGACAGATTGGATGTGGGATATAAGAAGAAAAGGTGAATCATTTGCCTTCATAGTTTTTCTTGTTCATCCTTTACAAGCTTGGGGAATTTGGGGTGAACAGATTTGAAGGGACAGACTTGGCATTTGTTTGGGACGCATTATATCTGATACATTAGTATAGTGGAAATAGGAAAATGCATCCTTGGCAGCTCAACATCCTTTGTTATGGTAATCAAGGACTTTGGAGCAGGAAGACATCTTAAGACAGGAGATAAAATGGAGAAGACAGACAGGCACCTTTCCCTCTTCCCCCTGTCGATACCCAGGAAAAAGGTCCTTGTCTCCCAAAGGCCACATTCCTGTAGCCTTTGTGACCATGTGTTACTTGTAAACCACTTATTTAACTACCACATACGGGTTCTTTGCTCTTTGCTTGCGTTTGCCTCATGGGCATAGAAGTCCTAAAAGACTCAGTGGAGCTGCTGACTCTTATGGAATGATCCCTGGGCCATTCCTGCTAGCTGGGTTAGCCTGCTAGCGTGAAATAAACTCTCTTCTCACCTGACATTGGCTTTGGTCTCATGATTTTTCTGTAACATTTGTATCCAGCAAAGATGTTGATAAACATGTGGATCTGGAAGTTTGAGGTTTATGGAGGTGTCTTCTCAGGGATGTTTATTTGGAGTCATTATTACACAGATTTTTATTTAACATGATAGAAATAGATGAGAGCATTGTGGGAGAGACTGTGGTTATAGAAGGTTTCAAAGGACTGAGCCCTGGGGCTCTCCATCTTTTTGGGGGGGTCTTTTCAAGACAGGGTCTCCCTGTAACCCCAGTTGTCCTGGAACTCATTCTGTAGACCAGGCTGGCCTTGAACTCACAAAGATCCTCCTACCCCTGCCTCCTGAGTGCTAGGATTAAAGGTGTGCATCTTTAAGAAGCTGCAGATATAGAGGCCAAGGAGATAGCTCAGTTTCTATATTGCTTGCCATGCAACCATGAGGGCCCGAGTTTGATATTCAACACCTTTAGTAAAACTTGAGCACGTGGCACAAGCTTGAAATCCCAGCCCTGGGTAGGCAGACACAGGTGGATCCCTGGGGCTTGCTGGCCAGCCAGCCTAGCCTATTGACAAGTTCCAGGCCAAGGGAGAGGTTTTGTCCCAAAAGGGTGGACAGGGCTCAAGACAGAGCTCAATCTTGACCTCTGGTCTTACATCCCTGCATACACCTGTGCATGCACATGTGCATCCCACCATGCAAATGCACACGCGCGCGCGCGCGTGCGCGCGCACACACACACACACACACACACACACATTAGGGAAATAAGGAAAAATCAGCAAAAGTGACTGAGTAGAAGCAGCCTAGGAGACGGAAAGACAGTCAGGAGAGCGTGTTGTGTTGGTGAACACTGACCTACTGTAGCTAGAACTCCATAGTCTCATGTGGCTCACCAGAGTTCAGGCCAGGAGGAAGAATGGAGTGAATCCTTGACTATTGGGAGTCTGCAGAGGTAGCAGAATGTAAACTAGGGAGGTGCTGATGAGAGCAGCCCCGGAGGCCTGCTGGAGGGACACCGAAGGTTCCATCGCACAGCACAGCACAGCACAGCACAGCAGACCAAATATTTCAGATTACATCTCTTGAAATAGAGGAGGTTTTTTGGCTTTTGTTTTTGGTATTTTTGAGACAGGGTCTCCCTATGCTGGGAGCCAAAGCTGTCAGACATACATGCTCTCAGAAAATTACTAACCTGCTTATCTCATGAGTTCACCAACGCAGTTTACTTACCTCAGGAATTTACAAGCCAGCTTACTTACCTCAGGAATTTGCTTATCTCAGAAATTTACGAGTGCCAAGAATTGTGAGTGCCTGGCACTTCTCCAAATGTACCCTCTCCCTGAACTGTGCCTGCCCCCTTTCCCGCCACAAATTTCCCGCTCCCTTGTCCATATAAACTCTGCACCTAATAAAGACAATGAGACCTCGATCAGATTATAGACCTGGTCTTCTCCTTGTGTTTGGTTTTTTGTCTCTTAATTCAGGTTATTCTCTCCCCGGACCCTAGCTGAAAACCCTGCAGGTCAGGGTGAATACAAATGGCGCCCAGCGTGTGGGGCTTGGGGTACGAGAGCTGACCTGAACGCCGCTCACAACAGAAAGGGCCCTTCACTGAATCGCCACCGATCCGGTGAGTGAAGATTCGCATGGTGATCACTGCAGGAGTAACCCGCCTGTAATACAGATCACGAGGTGAGTATAGAGCGGCGAATTACGCGGTTGGTTTTTCATTGGATCGCCACCCATTAGGTGAGACAGATCCGCATAGTGACCACTGCAGGCACCTGCTTGTAATACAGGTCACGCGATTATAAAAAAAAAAAAAAAAAAATGGGACAAAAAACTCAGTAAACGGAAAATTGTTTACATACAGGGTCAGTGAACCCTCAAAACACAAGGACAGGGTTAAGAAACAGAGTTCAGTAAAAGATCCCTCAGGAAAGAAGGAACTATGGGACAGACATTGGACAAACATGGTTTATTTTTAAAGGGTCTTAAGGAGTCACTCAGGATGCGAGGAATTAGAGTTAAGAAAAAGGACCTTGAGAAATTTTTTGCCTTCATTTTTGATGTTTGCCCTTGGTTCCCCGGAGAAGGAACCATTGATGAAAAAAGATGGTGCCGAGTGAGAGACTGCCTACAGGATTTCTATAAAACCTTTGGTCCAGAAAAAATACCTGTTCAGGCGTTTTCCTATTGAAATTTAATTCATGATGTCCTCAAGGTTTCAAACAAATGGCCAGACCTCCAAGAAGTAGTTAAAGGGAAAAAAGGCTTTAAAAGAACAGTCTCGGCCCCCCTCAGTTTGTGATTCTATTTCCATCTCAATGCAGGATCTGGGAGAGCCCGCCTCTGCAACTGTGCCTCTGACAAACCCCCCCTCCCCGCCGCGCGCCGCTTTGGCTGCATGGAGGAGGAGGCGGCTGTTCGGAGCACATCACTGCTACTGGCTCTGTCCCCAAACGCCCCAGGCAAAGCCTGTCAGCCCCCTTTTTGCTCTCCACTGCTCAACACTCAATCTGACTTAGAAAAAATGACTAGACAAGCCACTGTTCCCTTATTTCAGTTACCCAATCCCATTCCAAAACCACCGAGAAAGATTTTAACGAGGCTATGCCTCCAAACTCTGATAAGGGAGAGACAGAACCAGACAGAAAGACCAGGTAAGTCGATAGCCAGGAAAAAAGAGGAAAATACAAAATCCATCATATTAAGATGCCAGGCAGCAGGCCCTGCTTAACATAACTGTTAGTTAAGGTGAAACAGACATTTAGTAAATCAATCCAACATTTGGTGACTTTGAGTACAAAAGTATTCTAATGGAGTTAACTAAAAAATGTCATATGTCCATGCTAGCTGTCTGTGTGTTAACTGTTCTCTCATGTGTCTGAGATTTGTGTCATGTGCGTTCTTCTGTGTTGGTTTCTGTTAAAAGTGGCCACTTCAAAGTTCTTTCATTCTATATTGTGCACATAAATTAAGTTTACTTTTGGCATGCCTCTTAAACTTTTTCAAAGGCCTAATTTGAACCCGGGTTCCTAAGTTCCTACAAAAAATTCTAAACTGGTTTTCTAAAGGTTTTATTTGTTATCTGTTAAGACTGGATTTAATCTCCAAATTAAACTTTTAAAGTTGCACATATTCTAACTTCAGTTTCCTTTCAAGCTGTTTTACAACAAAGTATGTGAGTTTATGCAATACAACCACTAGGATAAAAATCTCTTACATAAATGTATAGATAAATTGCGTATCTATGTGGGTGATACTGTTAACAGCTCTGTAACAACATATTAAAAATCTATCAGACCATTGATGGACAGTATATGATGTTTTCTCCAATGTGTGTATATCTATATATGATAACAATGTATGTCTGTGCCTCTGTTCAGTACAACTTTTATAAATTGCCATCACCAAAACTAAGTTCTAAAACCTTGTGTATAAGTGTGAACATAAAGTACTGATCACTTTTAAAGACTATTTTACACTTAAAGTAAAACATACCTTTTGTTTTCCTTAGATGTGTTACAGATCTAGTCTTTAATTTCTTGTATGTTTATTGTAACTTCCTGTTGGTACATTAGCTTCTATAACACTGCTATATATTTATTATACTTGACACGTCACTTTTAACATTTTTAAGAAAAATTAGGTTTCATTTCTAGAGACCACATGAGAACAGCCCAAGTGAAACCAATTCTGGTGAGCTTGATAGATTGTTGTTAATTATTATTAGTAATCGTTATTGATGGTTACAGTTATTGTTATTGGATATAATTATTAATAACAATTGATAAAAATGCAGTCAAATGGCAAATTATTCATTGTTGGCTATTATTGACAATTATTAATGATAATTATTAGTGATTACTGTGACTAATAATGGTTAATAGTAATTATTGATAATAATAATTAATAATGCTTATAGTTGTTATAATTATAAATAATTATTATTCTTCCAAAGTCCTTAATAGTAAGACAACATGGAACATTCCAAGACTACAAACAACTTTGACCTGTCTACTTTAATATGGATTTTTTTCTCTTACAGGTCAACCTAACAAATCTTTCTTATGTATGTGTGTATGTATGTATGTGCGCGCACACGTGTGTATGGATGAGTGTACTTTTTGTGTTCTAAGTATATTATGTTAACAGACATGATAAAATAAAAACATTGCCTCTAAGCTGGAACTGGCCCTTCCATCTTAAGACGCAAATTTATATTAATCAGCCAAAACATAGTTCAATTTCAACAAAGGTTATGGGTTATCTATCAAAAAATTTAAAATAATAAATCTACACTGGTTACACTCTTTCAACATCTAAAACAAAGATGCAACCAGATTTTCAGTGTATTAAAGTGTTAATAAGTTTTTGGATATTTGAAAATAAAAAATAAAAGGTATAAAAAAAAATTTATTAAGAGCTAGATATTAAAAAATCTTTAAAGTAGGCTTTCATGCCAGGCCTAGAAAAGGCCAAGAACTTGGAAAAAGACAGCTATTATAATCCACCTTGTAAGGTTTACAGTTTAAAATGGTAATACATTTAAACTAATTGGAAAAATAAGATGTTAATTGTTTTATTTGTAATCTGTATTGAATTTCCAACAATGGCTTTGGGGTTAAGGCACACAAATGGTCTCTGTATTTTCCTGTGTTATACAGTATCACCTTATAACATTTTTCCTTTACTTGTAGGATAATTTAAAGAAATTAAGTCTGAGTTCACTTCCCAAATAAGCATACAGTCAATGATAAACTGATTTGATGAAAACTTACACCTTGGTTCCTGTTTATGGGTATTTGTAATACAATTTAGTCATCTATTGATCAAAAAAGAGGGAGGTGGTATAATATTCCCTCTATATTCCAAACTTTTTGATAAATTTTTAATTTTAAAATCTTGAAACTAACAATGGAAGGAGATTTGTATGTTCTCACAGGTAAAAACACCAACCTAAATGCCTGAAAATACACAATCTTTGACTGCAAGATGGACTGAGAAATGCCAGCAGAGAGGCTGACCCATCTGAACATTAAAGAAAAAGAAACCTCAGATTGCCTGAGTCACAGACACTGAACATCTCTCTAAATTCTATTTGGGATAACTGTTTATAATGTGATCTAATGAAGTTTACCTTCCAGATGCTGAGAAACCTTTCTACCTCTCACCTTTATATAAAAAAGAAAAATATGATGGTAATAAAGTCATTCCCCAACTGTAAATTAGAACCAACTGCTATAATGGTAAATGCTTATAAAACAGGTATAACTACCTTCTTTAATTGATTGATAGACATAAAAACTGTACAAAGATAATACTCTATCTAGAGCCAAATATAAATGTAATTTATAAGTGGTACAATTGAGCACAATATGTTAATACAGGAAAGCCCTGATGGCAACAATGGATTGTTCTGCCAAGGAGATGTTGGCTGGGGGATCCAAGCCCCCCAAATTATAAAGGCCCTTGCCTATAAAAAATGGGATATCTGCAAGGAGAAAGGTGGTAAGTCCCTGTTGTCGAAGACCTGGTGTAAACATGAAAAAATATTTTGAGACATCACTTGCTAATGTGCAGTTGGCCGCTGAAATGCCAGAGAGCATTACCAAAGGCCACTAATGTGATAAAGCAAAATATTGGTCTCCTTGAATCAAGCAAGACTCCTGTGTCAGTATCAGCTACACCTCAACTGCCTGGAGATACTGTGCAACAGTGGCAGCCATGTGTCTATACATATCCCAAATCTAATTGGCTATTAGCTCTCTCCTTGGAGGAATAATTCATGGCTGATGCCATAAGCTTATGTCCTCTAGTGGTTAGGAGATTATATGAGCCACAATAAAAACTTGTCATCTTTTATAGAAAAACCACAGCTTGTGGATTAACATACCATCCAAACATCTGTGTCTATGCTCACAGCTTAGCTTGCCATAATAATATTGTTTAAATGCCTGTACATCTAATTGCTTGTGCTTTGTTAATAGGACTAAAAAGGTACCCTGGATAAGCTGTCAACCCATGAAGGGAAACAACCTGACTAGAGTCAAAAATTACATCCCCAGAGAAAATACTGCTTTGCTTCTCACCCACTGTGCCCCTCCCCTCTCCCAAAGCCTAGGAAACAACTTGCGGAAGAGGAGGCGTGGTAGAATGTAAGGGCTGCGGAGAGACTGGGGTGAATTGTGAGACTACAACAATATGGACTGGACTCTTAATTGATCAACATGCTTGTGCATACAAGCTTCTCCAATTAGACTATGGGAACCTTGGGTTGTTCAACATATAAACATAGATACTTGCAAATTGGTTTTACATGAATGTTACATTCATTGCTTATACTTGACAATCAGCTTACTTCATGGTTGGGATTCTTGAATATTAATTGGCCTTAGTGAAAAAATAAAGTTTACAGCCCAATTTATTAAAACCCACCTTTACAAGTGGGGCTCCCCCTCTTTTTGTATAAAAGAAGGGAGGAGATGCTGGGAGCCAAAGCTGTCAGACATACATGCTCTCAGAAAATTACTAACCTGCTTATCTCATGAGTTCACCAACGCAGTTTACTTACCTCAGGAATTTACAAGCCAGCTTACTTACCTCAGGAATTTGCTTATCTCAGAAATTTACGAGTGCCAAGAATTGTGAGTGCCTGGCACTTCTCCAAATGTACCCTCTCCCTGAACTGTGCCTGCCCCCTTTCCCGCCACAAATTTCCCGCTCCCTTGTCCATATAAACTCTGCACCTAATAAAGACAATGAGACCTCGATCAGATTATAGACCTGGTCTTCTCCTTGTGTTTGGTTTTTTGTCTCTTAATTCAGGTTATTCTCTCCCCGGACCCTAGCTGAAAACCCTGCAGGTCAGGGTGAATACATCCCTATAGCTCCAGCTGTCCTGGAACTCACTATGTAGACCAGGCTGGTCTTGAATTCACAGAAATCCTCCTGCCTCTGTGTTAGGAGCATAGTTAGCATATAGAAGTTGTGTGAATTAGAAGTAGTTAGGATTAAACTAACAGTGGATAATGTGTGAAATATTGTAACCAAATGTTAAACTTAGCTCAGCAAGAACCCTGCTCTAGTTTAGGGCTGCTTTAGAGCACTCAGCATGAGGCCGGCCGCAGAGGGGCTCAATAGAGCCCAAAAGACTGACTGTACTCGATTAGGTGGCAAGAGGTGGCATGGACACAAGAATCTGATAGCCAGTCCTGGGTCCCCTGCCTTGACCAAGGCATGACCCCAGACAGGAAAGATAACCACCTGCTATGCAGGGGGGACCCTGGGCAGAAGCCTGAGATTAGCACCTGAGACCCAGTGCATTCCACACACCCAGCTGTGGCCTATTTAAGTCAGGGAAGTGTAAAATGATTTTGCTCTCACTCCCCCTTCGGGGACCTGCTGTGAGATGCTACTGTGAATCTCTCAGCTGAGAATACCTGGACATGCTGGCCCATGATATCAGTTTGCTTGAAGTGCACACTGACCCTGCTGACCACTGCTGCTGCCCCGACTAGCCTGTCTGAGCTGCCACAGCCCCTGGTCCAAGAGAGATCTGCTTCAGCCAATCAACCAGCTTCTTGGAACTCCCTAGCATGGACCCCCTCCATCACCTCCAAGGGGCTAAGAGAATGCCATGTAGGTGAGCAGCCTTGGGGAGATAGGCTAGGACAGGACAGAATTAGAATTATAGAATTAACCTGTGTGGGAATTAGTAAATTAGATCGTATTGTAATATTTGTGTCCTGCATTCCTTTGGACTTAGCCCAGGCTAGTCCATGCTCATGGCATTCTGCCTCCCAAGTGCTGGGATTTCAGGCGTGAGCCACCATGCCGGCAGGAATTAGAGTTTTTGAGCCACAGTGATCATCTCAGTTCTATTTCAGAGAAAGAACTGGTGGCAGGGAGGAGGGTGGATTTGGGGGAGAAGATGAGAACTTTGTAGGTATTTACAAGACTGATAATCAAACCCAGTAGCTTTGAGTAGCTTTGGGATTGATACCTTGGCGAGTTTAATCAAACGGGGATTTAGGGGTTGACTGAGTGCAGTCTGCCCTCCAGACCTGCGCCTTCACCTATATCTTGATCTCAGCAAGTGGCATCATTATCTACTCAGTGGCTCCTGGCCAACCCTGTTTGTTATTTTTACCATTTCCCCCTCCTTTACCCGGCATTCAATCAATTGCCAATCCTTAGGCCTTCTGAGTATCTCTGAAATTTGTTTACTGCCTTCTACTGTACCCGACTCTGAACTCCTCTAGACTCTCCAGAGCAGCCTCTTGGAGGGTCCCTCGGCTCGCAAACCACAGCTGAGGCAGTGGGAGCTTTGGAAACACGGGAACTTCCATCCCTGATTTCCCTGCTTTCCTCTTGGTTAGAATCTGACCTTAAGGCTCTTGTGGTCTGATTTCTGTATCCCTCATCAGCTGGGCAAAAACACTTGTTGAATGAATGAAAACAAAGCCTCAGGCCAAGTAAATCTCCAATAGTTCTGAGTCATTTCCTCATTTGTAAAATGAGAATGGTATTTGTTTCACTGGGATGTTTCTCAGTTAAAGAATAAGAAAACACATTAATAAAATGTGCTTGGTATTGTGTTGGTAGCCTGCACGAGTGTGCTGTGTCGCTCGCAACCACACCTTAAAGATGGCGCTGACTTCCTGAGTCACTACAAGCCGTTTCCCGCCGTTGCCTTTGCATTGGAGAAACTGCGCATGACTAGTTTCTAAGCTCCCGCTTTTAACATGCAAATGAGGCATGGGACAGTGCACCTATCCAGAGCATACACGAACCCTCTAGACTGGTATTTAAGCAGGGTCTTTTTCCCATTTCGGGGTCCTTCTCACAAGAGAGCTGTGTACACAATAAATACTGCTGCAAAAGAATCCTGTTGTCCGCGTGAAGTTCTTGCCGGCGAGACAGCGCGCGTGACAAATGGTGCCGAAACCCGGGCCCGGGCTCTACATTTCGCTGGCACTGAGAGGACCCTTCACTTGTGAAGAGGATTCAGAACTGCGCTCAGGTAAGTTTGTTCCGAGAGGCATGCTTTTTCTTGATTGTTTGGAGGGTTTGGTGCTCATGTGTTTGTCTTAGTGTTTGCTGTTGCCGTTTTCAGAACTGGGTTTGACTTTTGGCGTTTAAATCGGAGGTAGATAACCCGTCTCGCCTCTCCATGGGGAACT
>VZQC01005840.1:965484-985787 GCA_009823505.1 Rhizomys pruinosus
AATGGGCGGGGGTAGCAGGGTTTGGCCTTTTGTTTTGTGGAGGGATTGTAGTTATGCTCTGGATTATGTGCCGGTTCCGCACCCAACATCAGCGGGATAAAGTAGTCATTGCACAGACTCTTGCAACATTAGAGGTAGGCTCATCCCCTAACATATGGCTTTCCATGCTGGAAAAGTAGTCAATGACGGGTAAAGCCTACTGCAAGTATTACCAACCTAAGACAGGGAGCAAACCGGCACCCGCACTAGCAGAGGCTCGTGGGACACTGCAAAACTCTGTTGGTTGGGCTCGTGGGACGCCGCGAAAAATCACCAATTAATAAACTGTTTGCTGTCCCCATGACGGGTAAGAAATACCTCTACAGTGGCAACCTAAGACAGACATTCTCCCAGCCATATAATAGATAAGGGGAAACTGTTGGTAGCCTGCACGAGTGTGCTGTGTCGCTCGCAACCACACCTTAAAGATGGCGCTGACTTCCTGAGTCACTACAAGCCGTTTCCCGCCGTTGCCTTTGCATTGGAGAAACTGCGCATGACTAGTCTCTAAGCTCCCGCTTTTAACATGCAAATGAGGCATGGGACAGTGCACCTATCCAGAGCATACACGAACCCTCTAGACTGGTATTTAAGCAGGGTCTTTTCCCCATTTCGGGGTCCTTCTCACAAGAGAGCTGTGTACACAATAAATACTGCTGCAAAAGAATCCTGTTGTCCGCGTGAAGTTCTTGCCGGCGAGACAGCGCGCGTGACAGTATTGCATGATACATTTGATCATTCCAAATGAGCCAAATCAGCACTAAGTCCAGAACCTTATAAGTACTTCCTATCTAACTTGTCCATCACAAATCCTAATTACCTATTTTCTATTAGATCCCCTACAAATCTCTCTACTACTTCATCTGATGCTGGATGGTTGCAGGTAATTAGATTCACTATCCATTTCTGCTCAAAAAAGTCTTTCCAGTGTCTGTTTAATCAAGTTCAAATTCCTCACCTTGGCACTTACATGACCAGTCTCTTCAATGTGTATCTTTGACTCCTAAGAAATTAATCTCAAAGAAAATGACATGTTTCTACAAAATCCCAGGATCCGTATTAGGAGCTTCACTGTTTCACTGTTTCCATTGAGGACTTGCATGATAGAGATTCGGTAATCAAAGTGCCATTGTATTCAAAGTAATAGAACTGGAGGAGGCAAAAACGTTATTAAGCAGGAGTTTCATTCAGTGGAAAGTCTCCCAAAGGATGTTAACAGGAATCATGGCTTGCAGTAGCCACACACAGCACTGTGGTCTCCTTTGAAGAAACCTGCTGCAGAAAAACACTGTTCACTGATAGCCTCAGGAACACCACTTACATCAGAGCAGTGACTGGCTGAGGCAGGAATACCAGGCGAGTGTCCCAAGGACCACGGCTGCTTTCTCAGCGTGCCCTCCCTCTCTCTCCCAGGTCTTATAGCTTCAGCAGGTCTCTAAAGTGAGAATGATATTAGGTTCACACCACAGGGTCATTTTGAGAGCTACATGAGCAGATGCATATGAAGTGGTAGCAGGTCCTCCAGCACGTTCTGCTGGAGTGGTCAGTCTGCCTTCTTTTCTCTGTAGCACTAGCACAGCCCCTCCTACTTGTGTTCCACTCTAAATGGGACAGGGTCAAGATCCAGGTGGGGGACACAGCTACTCTTCCTTTTCTCAGTGTTGATAAAGATATGATAGAGCCTGGCTCTGTTCTACCTGTAATGGCTTTATTTTGTTTTGCTTTGTTTTGCTGAGATAGCTATGTTGTTATGTAGCTCAGGCTGATCTCAGACTTGTGGCAGTACCCCTGCCTCAGGCTCCTAAATGCTGGGATAAAATTCAGAAGTCAAATTCCTCCCATCTCTCCATCTTCCCAACCTTCAGCCCCTCATTCCCTCTGACTTCCCCAATCTCCCCTCCCGCCATGTTCGGTTCACACAGCCCCATCTCCACACGGCGTTCTTTGACCCATCCCCTAACCATGATAAAAGCCAAAGTGCCCCTGCTTCCTTTAAGCCAGTTTCAGATCTTGGGAGTCTGTCCTGTTCTCCCTAACATGTGAGAAACACACCTTTCATACCCTCTTGCTATGGGTGCAGCATCCCCACTGTAGACATCAAACTGATGTGGGGGGATGTATGGTCAATCTCTACTCTAGAAAGTAGCTACAGCAGACACATAGAGACAGATGGGAGGACAGAGGGCTGGTTTCCATTTCCTTTTCCTCAACTGTGGGATATGAATCTCTGGTGTCCAGAGTAAAGCTTTTCCTGAGCCCTAAGGCTGAGCTAAGAGAAATACATTCTACACTCATTTTAAGGAGGAACCTGTAAATAGTAAGACCACAAAAGCTCCCCTTTGAGATTCTGAAGCCATTTGAATTCTCCCTCCCTCCCTCCCTCCCTCCTTCCCTCCCTCCCTCTTCTCTCCTCCCTTCCCTCTCTCCCTTCCTTAACTCCCTCCCTCCCTTCCTTCCTCCCTCTTCTCTCCTCCCTTCCCTCTCTCCCTTCCTTCCCTCCCTCTCTCCCCTCCCTCCCTCCCTCCCTCCCTTCCTTCCTTCCTTCCTTCCTTCCTTCCTTCCTTCCTTCCTTCTTTTTTGAAGTGTGTGTTGCAGGTGCATCTACACGCTGAGGTCAGAAGACAACCTTGGGTTATCATACTTTGGTAGCCATCCACCTTATTTTTTGACACAGGGTAGCTCCCTGACCTGGAACTTGCCAAGTAGGCTAGGCTGATTGGCCAGCAAACTCCAAGGATTTGCCTGTCTCTGTCTCCCTAGTGCTGGGCTTACAGGTGTGTGGTATCACATGTGGCCTTTTTATATGGGTTTGGGGAGATTAAACTCAGGCCATCATGCTTGCATGGTAAAGACTTTACTGACTGAGCCATCTCCACAGTCCCTTCAAGGGAGTAAAAAACAAAAAAACACGAACAAACAAACAAACAAACAACAATGAAAATGCTGGAAGTAAAATAAATGCAGTCACACTATAAGGCAAAGGAAGAGAAGAGTAAGACCAAGGAGTTATCTACTGACAAGGACTTTACATATGCCAGGCTCTATGTTCTGCATTAATTGAATCCACACTGTAGCCCATGGGCTCAAAACTATAACTCCTGCTTAATAGATGGGGAAAACAAAACCCAGACAAGCTAAATATATTACTTATAATGGACAGACTCCAAGCCCCTTGCCTCTTTCACTCTGCTTCCTATGGGACAACCCCCTCTTGTCATTGCTTCTCTTGGATGTGACCTAGGACTTGCCTCTCACCAACAGAATATGGTGGAGCAGATACTGCATTACCTGTGGCTCCATCTTGCTGTCTGGCTGCTGTAGAGGGCCTCTTCCTTAGCTAGTGAGGTAGGTGGTCCTATTGGAAAGCCTGAGCGGCAGGTGCTCCTGGAACTAGGAACTGAAGGACTGTCCCTGCCAGCCAGAAGCCAGGACCCCCAGTCTCACAGTTACAAGCAGACAGATTTTATTTTTTGAGATAGGGTCTCTCACTCTGTAGTGAGAGTGGCTGGGCTGAAACTCACTATGTAGATCAGGCTGGCCTGAACTCACAGAGATCCACCTGCCTCTGCCTCCTGAGTGCTGGAGTTGAAGCAGACAGATTTTTGCCAGTAATTTCAGTAAGATTTGAAGAGGGTCCTGCCACAGCTGAGGCACAGCCTTTGATTTCAGGTTTGTGAGAACCCACCTGAGCTGAGCCTGCATTGACTGAAAGAAACTAGGAGGTAAAAAAAAATTGTCTTGTTTTATTGTTGTTTTTTTTTTTGTTGTTGTTGTTTTTTGAGAGAGAGAGGGTCTCCCTGTAGCCCCAGCTGGCCTTACCAGGCTGGTCTTGAACTCACAGAGATCAGCCTGCCTCTGCCTCCCGAGTGCTAGGATTAAAGGCGTGGGCCACCATGCCCGGCTTGTCTTGTTTTATAACTGTGCTAATTTGCTGTGCAGAAATGCATAATTATTCCATTATCTAGCTCCCCAAATGATTTTTAGTGCTTTAATTTAAAATTTTCAGTGCTGTACGAATCTATACTTACATATAAAATGTTAGTAAAATGAATTGTGATAGAACATCTCTATGACCATTTGGATTTGTTTGGTCTCACAGTCTGCTGGAGAGGTTGATCATCACTGAAAGTCCATAATGGCCATGATTTACTATGATGACATAGGATTGTTGACATGTTAAGACTTAATAAGATCCCAGTTGGTTCCTTTACCTTCTGTTAATCTTCTCCACATATATCTCCACATATCTTTGATTTCTTTTCTAAGAGTAAATTGTATTGCTTTATATTTCTGTATGGCTAAAATTCTTCCAATAAACATCTTTTAGGAAGAATTTTTCAGGCCTAGAGAGGTGGTTCAGCGGTTAGGACCCTGTGCAGTAATGATGACTGGAGCTTGGATCCCAGCACCACATAACAGCCTGGGTGTGTCGCAAACATCTGTAACTCCAGCTCCTAAGGATCGGGTGCTCTCCTGTAGCCTCTCTGCAGACTTGAGGCACCCATGCACACACATATCCGTATTCACCCAGATGCACACATACACAAACATACAAATAAATAAATAAATAAAAATAATGAGTGGACTTTCTCAATGTCCTCAATAAGAGTACTTTTCCAGGCTGGGCATGGAGCTGCACGCCTTTAATTCCAGAGCTCAGGAGGCAGAGGCAGGTGGATTGCTGTGAGATCAAGGCCATCCTGGTCTACATAGTGCATTCCAGGCCAGCTGGGGCTACAGAAAGACCCTATCTATAAAAGACAGAGAGAGAGAGAGAGAGAGAGAGAGAGAGAGAGAGAGAGAGAGAGAGAACTTATTCATGACATTGTGCTGTGTTCTCCCATGACATTGTACTCTCTTCAAAATATATCCTTGTTTTTGAGACAATCTGTAGCCCATACCAATCTTGAACATGAGGTTCCCCATTCTTAGCCTCCTGAGTGCTGGGTTTACAGGAGTGTGCCACCACGCCTAGTTTTCAAGTTCTAAATAATTCTACATCCTCGTGATTAAATGTCATAAATGATTCAGGTGGAAAGAATCCTGCTAATATTTCCTGTAAATATGCAGCTTCCTCGGCGTCTGCCATGTTAAGAATCTTTCTTATGTGACAGTAGGTTCCTGAGTATAACTCTTGCCATGTTAATCAGGATGCACTGAGAAAATATCCTGTTTAGACTATGCTAAGTGGTAATGTTCTATAATCCAAGCTGAGCTCAACATGCCTGTGCTAATTAAGATATACTCTTCGGAGATATTTAGAGATGTTAACTGGCCTCAACATTTAAATTAGTCTTGCCCCATGATTGAGGATCTACGTAAACAATTAGTGTGACCTTAATCTTTCACTAAGCATGCGTAATCCTCGAGGCCTTATGGTGGAGGAAATGTGCCCGTGCCGAAGGTTCTGCCCCCACCAGCAGAAACTGAATCACCTGTGCCTCACTCACATTGCAAGTTTCCAGTTATTATTCTCATAAAAAAAATGCACCGTGTAACCTCACCATATGCTACTTGCTAATGAGGAGAATTAAAAATACTGCCCAGAGGATTCACCATGGCAACCACAAGAAGTACCTCATTGGAAAGCTGGAAACTATAAAATGATCAAAATTCCAGCACTTGTCCCTTCTGAAGTACAGTCTGGGAACACAATGCATGATCCTATCTCTGCCTAGAGTGACTTTCAGTCTGCTGTGTCATTTTTATTATAGAGAAAAGTCATCAGAGCCTCCTTAGAGGGCTATAGGAAATGTTTCTTAAAAGCAACCAATTTAATATTGCATTGTGTTTATGGAGGCAGGATATGCATGGTCAGCGGTCCACTTTGTTCTACCAAACAAGCAGTGCTCCAGACTTTCATGCTTCCCCATCCTTCCTTTCTTTCCCTCAAGAATCTCCATCATTTCATGAAAAAAGTATACATATAAAATGTAAAAAGGCTAGTTTGAAAATGCCACTCATTTCACAAAGGTATGATCCATCTAACTAAGAAAAGCATCTAAGCTGGTGTGGTATGTGTGCAGCTAGTAATCTGAACACTCAGGAGGCAGAGGCTGGAGGACAGGAAGTTGGACCTGTGAGAACAAAGAGAAACATCTTCCTTAGTGAGGGTGTGGAGATGAGATCTTCCATCCAAACCACCAGAGGGCTTCCTATACCCGGTCATGACTGCCAGCTGTGCGCCCTCCTTTTTCAACTGAGTTCCTCTGTTCAAGCCTACCTATCTGAACCTTAGTGTGTATCAGGATTCCCTGCAGGGGTGAAATACAGATTCCTGGGCTCACCCCTAGAACCTTCTATTCTATAGGGCTAGGGGAAGCCTGAGAGTTTGTATTAGTAACAGGTTACCAGGTGACACTGGCATAGCCTGGGACTTTGGGAACTCCTGCTTTAGGCAATGGTCCCCAGATTTGACTGCACACTTGAGCCACCAGAATAGATATTAAACAGTGCACATGAACAGGCCTCTCCCAAAACCAAGTAAATCAGAACCTCTTATGCACCCAGGTACCATCTTTTTATTCTTTTAAGAAACACCCCCAGGTGATTCTTAGGTAAACAGTAGGAGAAACTTTTAAAGAGAATGCCTTGGCTTTTCTTCTGTGTGTGTCTTTTGTTTTGAGACTTGGTCTCCCTGTAGTCCCAGCTGGCCTAGAACTCAATATATAGACCAGGCTGGCCCTGAACTCAGAGATCTGCCTGCCTCTGCTTCCTGGGTGCTGGGATTAAAGGTGTGTGCTTCCATGCTGGATGCCTTGGCATTTTTGGTTTTGTTTTTTTTTTTTTTTGAGACAGGGTCTCACTATGTAGCCCTGGCTGGCCTGGAACTTACAGAGATTATCTGCCTCTGCCTCCTGGGAGCTAGGTTGAAAGATGTGAGCCACCATGTCCAGCTTAAAATTTTAAAATGTATTTATTGCCGAATGTGGTGGCACACGCCTTTAATCCTAGCACTTGGGAGACAGAGGCAGGTGGATTTCTGTGAGTTCAAGGTCAGCCTGGTCTACGTAGTGAGTTCCAGGATACCCAGAGCTACGGCAAGACCCTGTCTCAAAAAGACATATATATGTGTGTGTGTGTGTGTGTGTGTGTGTGTGTATTATTATTGTTATGTGTGTGGGTGTGTGCACGTGCCATAGCACACATGTGGAAGACAGAGGACAACTTTTGGGAGTTAGTGTTCTTTTATGATGTGGGTCCCGGAGATTGAACTAAGATCATTAGGCATGGTAGCAAATGCCTTTTCCTGCTGAGATATCTTGCCTGCACAAAAAAGCAAAAACTTTTAACAAAAAATACCACCCACTCTGCCCTCAAATTCTGCTCTCCAAGCACAAACACTACCTGCTCTGCGTAATGTTCCTTCTAATAGTGTTTATTTATTTATTTATTCTCAGGCAGACAATAGTGTCTCTTTGTGTAGTCCTACTAGCAGGCTTGGTACTCACTACATAGAATAGGCTGGCCTGGAACTCACAGAGATTGCCTGCCTCTGCTTCCTGAGCACTGGGCTTAAAGGTGTGCACTGCCACACCTGGTCTCCTTCCCTTCTCCCCATGTTTGTAAATAAAGTTACCATGAAAGATTGTCTTGATAAAAACTGATATTATACATGCCTTTAATCCCAGCACCTGGGAAGTAGAGGCTAATCTGGACTACATGAGGTCCTAACTCTCACCCTCCCTGAAAACTATATATTTTAATTTAAACAAGGGCAAGCTAGGCTTGGTGAAACCTTGTCAGGAAAGGGGCAATGGTCCAAATGGATTCAATCAAATGAATTCTCTCACTCTCCTGGGCATTTGGGTTTAACAAGTCTGATGGGGCAGAGTTAGTCACTAGTGTTGATGTAGGAGTTAGTGGTAAAAGTGAAGGAGATTGAAAACCCAAGGACTCTCCAGGGCAATTGATTGGTTGGGTGGAGTGAGAATAGTTGTTAAAGCGGGTTGTACTTTATCCTGTCAGACTATGAGTCTAAAGGAAATGTGTGTTAATTACTTTTTTTATTGGTCTTCCCTCAGCCTGCCCTTTCTGGAAATGCCCTCAGAGACAAACCCACTAAAGTCCTTAGCATTTTCTTAGTTCAATCATGCTGGCAATTAGAATTAACCATCCCAAGCTGCTAACTACTTTAAGTTTGATTTAATTATTTATTTTTAGAAAGAGTTTTATTTCTATTTATGTACCTATTTTGAATATAGACAGTCCCTGACTTATTGGGGGCTTCACACTTTTTAAATATGCAATCACATGAAACAATAAAGATCAACAGAAAGTATACATTAAATCTTGAATTTTGGGGCTAGCAATATGGTACCTGCTGACAAGCCTGATAAACTGAGTTCAATGCTGGGCATCCACAGGGTGGAAAGAGAGAACCAAATGCCCCACAAATTGTCCTCTGACCTCCATCCCATTCTCTCTCTCTCTCTCTCTCACACACACACACAGACACACACACACACACAGACACACACAGACACACACAGACACACACACACACACAAATAAATAAGCAAATAAATAAATGTATCTTTTTTTGAATTTTGATCTCCTTCAAAGGCTAGATATGCCATAAATCCCTTACAGGGCTGGACAGCAACAGCAAGTCACAGTTCCCAGGCGGCCACCCAATCACAAGCTACAGTGTACCATGTTTTGATATTATTATTGGTAAGTTAGACTCATTAAGGCAATTTGAAATTATATTTCCCAAACTTACAGTGGATTTTCTAATAATGATCTCTTCATTGTAAGAGGGCCATCTGTGCATTCTTTATACATGCAAATTTAGGGCTATTACTGGTTTTATGGGTTGCATTCTTTCCTATTAGATGTTTCTTTTAATCTCCAGAAATGGTTATTTTTTTAAAATTTTGTGCAGTTTATTCAACTAATGAGATTTTACTCAATCACTTAGCAAAAATCATTTATTTCCATCAACTACTGTTAATAGTACATAGAAGCAGCACATGGAGAACACACAATCAAATTCTCTTAAGTTTACTGTTACAGAGATTTCAAAAACACACACTTCAAGTATACATAAAACTGTACTCAGAACACTGCAGAAGACCTAATAATGCTAAAAATACAATATAGGTATTTACATTATGTATAATTATAAGTTAATCAATTAAACACAGATATACAAAATATTAATACTCACTTTGAGGTTTGCTAAGCACTTCAAATACGGAAATGCTAGAATTACAACACTATATACTATGAATCTTTTCCATCACTGAATCTAGCTCACAAGTTCAGGCTGAGCATTCACTCTCAGAAGCACCTCTTCAGGCATGCAAAAGACAGGGCTAACAGGTTTAATCTGTTCTCCCAAAAGTGACAACCCAGCAATGCCAAATAATGAATGAAAAGGATCCACCATATCTCCTGACCTGTCTACTAAGCCTCCAGTCTCTTCATCTTGACATGCTAAGATAAAACTCCGCAGTTTTTCTCTGTCAATCCAATGAAGCCTCCCAATTATCTTTAGAGAAGCCAACACCCACCATGAGTAGCATACATCTGGTAACTTCTCTGGTCTTCCATTGAGTCCACCTGAGGGCAACTGTCGTTCACAAAGCCACCAACCAAGTAAATCAGAATTCACTTGATACAACTGACTAGTGATCGACAGGAATCCTGTGCAACAATAGATCAACAGAGCCAAAGTTGCCACCACACAAAAGGAGAATCTTGTATCAATTTCTCCCCAGATGTCTCTGGCAAATGAACCATCTTCTTTCTGTAGACTCTGAACATACTTCACAACTTTATTTACATCAATAACATTGATGCTATCATACAGAGTTAGAATCTGGACAGCACTTAGAGTGTACAGAAGGTGAGGATCATGCCTGATGCTGGCACTTATTCACCCACATTCGTGCTGGCACGACTTGATAAATGCCAGGATTTCTTCTCTGTTCATGCGATGCAGCTGTCCCATAAGGTCCATCACTGTTAGGCCCCAGTAGATGCCACTCATTCTCAAATACTCAGACATGCAGTATTCATAATCATCTTTCTTCGAGCCATAGGAGGTGATATAATCAGCATGTTTCTCCAGTAACAGGGTATAAGGTGCATCTGACTTGATGGTGACGTCCTTCTGTGGTGTGCCCATGTCAGCACGGAAAAGCAGAAATGGTTATTTTTTAAGAGCTAACATGCACTTAGACATACCTGTGTTAGCTAAGCTCACTTAACTCTTTGGAAGAATTCTTTTTGGTTTCTCATTCAGAACCCAACTGCTGCTGACAAATATCCTTAAAATGCACTTCTTGATCATGTTGCTATTTCTTCTTAATTTTGAAAATATTTCCCTAGATGTATTATCTTCTTCCCAGAAAGTATTTACAGTTGATTCTAGGCAATGATGAGGTCAGAAGCACTAACAATACTGATTAACTTTCATTTGTGTTAAGGCCTATTGTATCAAATTAGTGTCTCTGGCTGCTCCTTTATTTCAGCACACTGTTGTTGACATTGGAATTCTGCCCTCCAGGAGAGAATACATCTATTAGTTTTTAAATTTTTTTTTATTTTTGCTCACAATTCAAGGCACATCCACTGAGCTCTAGTCAGCCTATCCAGAGTCCCTCAATTTAAATTGGACTGAAAAATGATGTATGAAATACACAAAACATCAATAAAAGTTATTTTATTATTTTTTTAAATGAAGACCAGCTCTTCCTCATCCAGATGTCAATAATTCTTCAACTAAGATTGGGTTCTGCTGCCCATTTTCCCAATTCCAAGCTGGGTTTTTGTCTGGTTGAATTTACATAAGCTTTGTGCGTGCTGACGCCATTGCTGTAGGTTCATATGAGCAGGGTCCCAGGAGCCTGTAGGATTCGATTTCCACATGGTCATGTATCACCTCCCTGGTGCTTGCAATCTTTCTGCCCCCTCTTCCGCAAGTTCCCTGAGCCCTGGGTAGGTGAAGCTTAATATAAGAGACTGACCATGGACCCACACTCTGCAGACTCTTATTCCCCACAGTTCGGCCATTTATGACCTTTTGAATTCCTGGCCCTCTGTTGCATGAGGGAGCTTCATCAGAGTTAGTGATTCATTAATGTCCTCTTGGCACCTTGTTCTATGTTGCATGAGCCTTAAATGTAGAAGTTGTGTTATAGATGTGCCGCTGAGGCTTGGGCAGTTCACAGACCATGTCTGTTGTGTGAGCAGTTGTGGTAGTCTGTAATAGACTTCATCTGGTGTAAAGGAAGCTTCTTAGATGAGTGGTATCTGGGATATTTGTCTGTAAATATAAAGATACATAATTTTAAGAAGTAATGGAAGTAAGTAAGAAGTTAAAATAATCTAGGGATGTGACAGCTTTGGGCCTTTCTCTAAAATCTGTGACCTCTCCGTCCATGTGTATTTGGCTATGTTTACAGTGCCATACATGCGTTTCCCCCCCATTGAGTGGGCTTTAAGTCCAATTAGTTAGCCATTGATTGCCCCCAAGATAAAAGTGTCACTACTGCACTGATGTCATATGCTGTGCGGGACATTGATGTGGTTATTTGGTCTTAAAGCTGGTGTTGTTAAATTGCTATTCTTTCTTATCAGCTTGAGCAATGCTCTCCAAAGCTATGAGAGCTGGCCTTCAGGGGAAGTGGCTTCCTGGTCAGTTCCAGCTCCATTGTTCCAAATCTGGTCTCCTAAGTATGTCCTGTCTTCAACAATAGGGTCTTACCTTCAGGTTCTGGGAGGGAATCAAGGGCTGTGGCAACTGCCTGTGTAATTTTGGAATTCTCTTGGACTATCCTGGCCAACAACTCAAAGAAAGTTTTCTCTTGCCTGGCACTGTTTCTTGTTATGCAGCCTTCAGCTATGCACATGGACTCATGTAGAGATATTGTATGTGTAACTTGTCATTAGTTTGTCAGTAGACTAATACGATTCCCTTGGGATTTTTTTTTTTTACATGAGCTAGGCATTATCTCTCCTCTCTTCCTCTCCCTGTCTAACCCTCCCTATGTGTCTTCCCATCTAAAGTGTCCCCATTCTTCCCATTTCTTCCTTGATATTGCCAGTCTTCTATGGGCCCACATCTCTCTTGAGCTCCTTCCTTCGCAAATTTCCTTGCCTAACCTTCCCTGGTCTCCTCCCATTTAAATGCCCTCATTGCATCCATTTCTTCTTAGTCACACCTGTCTCGAGTATCTTCTCCCTCAGGTTCCCTCTTTCCCTTCACCTCCCTGGTTCCTTTCCACTTTCCTGGTTCCTGCAGCTATATCAGGATACATACTCACATATAAGGATTTGGTGCTAGGATCCACAAATGAGGGAGAACATAACATTACTTGTTTTTCTGAGTCTGTGTTACTTCATTTAGCATAACATTTTTTAGTTTCCTCCATTTACCTGCAAATTGCATGATTTTGTCTGTCTTTACTGCTGAGTAGTACTCCATTCTGTAAATATACCATATTTTCATTATCCACTCATCAGTTGAGGGACACTTAGGTTGCTTTCATCTCTTTGCTATTGTGAAAAGAACAGCAATGAACATGGATGTGCAAGTGTCTCTGCAATAGGATGAGTCCTTCAGGTATATGCCAAGGAGCAGTATAACCAGGTCAAATGGTAGACTGATTTTTAGTTGTTTTTGTTTATTAATTTTATTTATTTATTTTTGTATGTGTATGAATGTACTGTCTGTATGTAGGTTTGTACACCCATGTCATGCAATGCCACGGAGGTCAGAAGAGGGTGTCTGATTCCCCTGGAACTGGAGTTAAAGATGGTTCTCAGCCGCCATGTGAGTGCTGGGGATCGAACCCCGGTCCTCTGCAAGAGCAGTCAGTGCTCTTAACCACTAGGCCATCTCTCCAGCCCCTGATTTTTAGTTTTTTAAGAGTTCTCCATACTGCTTTCCATAGGGATTTCAGGAGTTTGCAATCCCACCAGCAGTGAATGAGCATTCTCCTTTCCTGACAACCTCTCCAAGCATTTGGTATCATTTGTTTTCTTGATCTTAGCCAGTCTAACTGGAGTAAGATGAAATCTTAAAGTGGTTTTAATTTGCATTTCCCTAATTATTATCAATGTTGAGCACTTTTTAAGATGTTTCTTAGCTATCTTTATGTCTTCTCTTGAGAACTCTCTGTTCAGATCCTTAGTCCAAATTTTAACTGGGTTACTTGTTTTCTTGACTCTTTGTTTTTTGAGTTCTTTATATATTCCGAATGTTAAACCTCTGTCAGATGTGTCGCTGGTGAAGATTTTCTACCACTCTGTGGGTTTTATGTTTATTATTTTAAGTCACTAAAACTCTTAGATTTTGTTACAGCAGGCACAGGAAAATAATGCATACATGGATTGTGCCATTTTTATTTGTATCTTATCAAACTTTATTTATTTTTATTTTTTATTAATTTATTATTTTTTTATGTATATGAGTGTACTGTGTGCATGTAGGATGGTGCACCTGTGTCGTGCAGTGCCGCAGAGGTCAGAAGAGGGTGTTGGATTCCCCTGGAACTGGAGTCAAAGACAGTTCTTAGCCGCCATGTGGGTGCTGGGAATCGAACCTGGCTCCTCTGCAAGAGCAGTTGGCACTCTTAACTGCTGAGCCATCTCTCCAGCCCCCTCCATCAAACTTTATTAAACAGCAAAGATTTGGAAGGTATAATTTTCCCCTTTAGTAACTCAATCTACTAATTGAACAAGACCGTGAGTACTCTTCGGAGTAATCGTGATCATTTTTTGTTGACAAAGAAAACACTTTAATGTCAATATTTCTGTTATAAACTGTATGAAATAAGGTCTAGTTTTACTGTTTTTTTCTTATGCATTTAATTTTTATTTTATGTGTGAGTGTTTTGGCTGCATGAATGTAAGTGCACCCATGTTGTGCACTGCCCATGGAGGCCAGAAGAGGGCGTCGGATAACTGGAACTGCAGTTATGGACTGATGGTTATTGGGCACCATGTCAGTGCTGGAATTTGAACCTGGGTCTTAAAGATCGGTCAACACTCTTAACCACTCACCCATCTCTCCAGCCCTTCTCATGACAACAAATTACTAAAGGTGATGAAGCACTCCTTCTCTTACCATTGTCCTTATGAGAGCTGTGTGGTTTCAGCTTACACAGCCATTTTTTGCACTATGTGTAGAGTAGGGTCTGCTTGTAAATGCAGTTAAGACATTCACTTTCCTGGTTTTTTTTTTGTTTTTGTTTTTTTTCCTCACTATCCCTGCCTGCCCTCTACTGGAAGTAACAATTGTTAGCAACATTGATCAAAGACTCCAGTTACAAGTAGGTGATTTTTCACTTTTATTGTTCCCTGCCATATGCCTTCATTGTCCCTGGAAAGACTCAAAACATTCCATCTTAGCAAAGTTGGTCTCATTGCTCCTGGGTTAGTCATTGTTCACATCCTGCAGAGGATTCTGATGCCATAAAATCACATCATGTAACTGAAGTCTCTGAATTAATATTCTTAATGTTTTTTAGTTGTAAATATTAACTCTGAGATCATCAATTTCAACTCATGCCAAAATTTCAATTGAAATGTGGCATAAGAACCTCCCTTTTTTAATTTCTGAAGTTGTCAGCCCTAGCTGAGCAATTTCTTCCAGAAATGTATAGTTTCAATAGCTACATAAAGATATCTCTTGTGATTGACACAAAGAGCTACATAGTCTTTCCAGAACTCCAGGGCTGAATTTCAAGATGGCTGTCCTGTTCTCCTTTTTCACCCACCTCTGCACTGAGCCTTTCTGTTTACTTGCCAAATTAAGCAATAATTCAAGATAGGTCACAGAAATGCTTAATAAATAATTGTTTGTTTTGGTCTTTTCAAGACAGGTCTCCCTGTAGCCCCAGTTTGTCTGGAACTGGCTCCATAGACCAGGCTGGCCTTGAGGGCACAGAGACCTGCCTGCCTCCGCCTCCCAAGTGCTAGGATTAAAGGTGTGTGCCCCTGCTGAAACAAACAAGATTAGTGAGCACAGCCTGTCACAGCAGCTTAACATGCAATGTGGCATGTAATTCACAGGTTTTACAATACTTTACTGTTGTGTGTGTGAGATGTGTGTGTATGTGGGCACACATGCCACAGTGACATATGGAGGTTGGAGGACAAGTTTTATGAGTTTTATGAGTCAGCTTTTGCTTCCTTCCACCTTGTTGAGGCAAGCTCTCTCTTGTTTCTGTCACCACTGCTTGGTAAACTTCAGGTTTGCTGCCGGTGAGCTTTCATCCATTCTCCTGTCTCATGCAGAGAGCCTTTCTTAGCTCTTGGGTGGGCTTAACTTGGCTTACGTACGGTCTTGGAAACTCTACAGCTGCCAAAGCTACCTGAAGCAGTGGATTTCTGGTTGTCAATTTCATGAGTTGGAAGATGGAATTTATGGACCACAGAGGGAGAGTTTTAGACAGACATTTATTATAGATTCATAGGAGAGAGAGAGAGAGAGAGAGAGAGAGAGAGAGAGAGAGAGAGAGAACAAAAGTGGTCACAGGAAATAAAGTGCCATTGAGCCTTGCTGCCGTGGAGTTAGTAAGGCTCTACTGAGTGGAGTTAGTAAGGCTCTACTACTGAATGGAGTTAGTAAGACTCTACTGAATGGAGTTAGTAAGGCTCTACTACTGAATGGAGTTAGTAAGGCTCTACTACTGAATGGAGTTAGTAAGGTACTACTACTGAATGGAGTTAGTAAGGCTCTACTACTGAATGGAGTTAGTAAGGCTCTACTACTGAATGGAGTTAGTAAGGCTCTACTACTGAATGGAGTTAGTAAGGCTCTACTACTGAATGGAGTTAGTAAGGCTCTACTACTGAATGGAGTTAGTAAGGCTCTACTACTGAATGGAGTTAGTAAGGCTCTACTACTGAATGGAGTTAGTAAGGCTCTACTACTGAATGGAGTTAGTAAGGCTCTACTACTGAATGGAGTTAGTAAGGCTCTACTACTGAATGGAGTTAGTAAGGCTCTACTACTGAATGGAGTTAGTAAGGCTCTACTACTGAATGGAGTTAGTAAGGCTCTACTACTGAATGGAGTTAGTAAGGCTCTACTACTGAATGGAGTTAGTAAGGCTCTACTACTGAATGGAGTTAGTAAGGCTCTACTACTGAATGGAGTTAGTAAGGCTCTACTACTGAATGGAGTTAGTAAGGCTCTACTACTGAATGGAGTTAGTAAGGCTCTACTACTGAATGGAGTTAGTAAGGCTCTACTACTGAATGGAGTTAGTAAGGCTCTACTACTGAATGGAGTTAGTAAGGCTCTACTACTGAATGGAGTTAGTAAGGCTCTACTACTGAATGGAGTTAGTAAGGCTCTACTACTGAATGGAGTTAGTAAGGCTCTACTACTGAGTGGAGTTAGTAAGGCTCTACTACTGAGTGGAGTTAGTAAGGCTCTACTACTGAATGGAGTTAGTAAAGCTTTACTGAATGGAGGAAGGGGAGTAGGAATGAGCTGGTCAGTCCAGTTCCAGGAGCAGAGCTCTTTCAGTCACCTCCTCAGTATCATTTCCAGGAAAGATGTACACCTTTACGGGAACAGAAAGAAGGAAAACCTGACTCCTTTTCTGTCATCACCCGCCTTTTGCCATGGCAGAACCAGAGACATTTTTGCTTAACCACTTCGAGCATCTCCAAGAAGGACATTCCTGACTTTTAGCCAAGAAAGAAACTTGTCCCTTCTCAGGAGGGTCTCTTCACCCTCAACTGCCCACCGGTCTCTGCCCCCTGCTCTCATCATTCCTAGCTCCCAGCTCACCAGAGGATTCACCACCACATCCTGCTTTATTCCTGTTTCAGGGATGGAACTCAAGTAGTCAGACTTGTGTAGCAAGTGCTTTTACCCACTGAGCCATCTCCCCAGACCTGGTAATTAGTGATTTTGAAAACATAAGAACATCTTCCTCATTTAATGACTTATGGTCTCTATTCTGAAACTGTAATAAATTTGTAAATTTTTTATAATTTTATTTTATTTTTTAAGCCAATGTATTATTGAAGCTCTGTGCATTTCATACAAATCAAATTACATTACAAATCAAATCTAGAACTGTGCCACCCTCCCTCCCCCCACCCCACCAAAGCTCATGCATTCTGCCAAACATAGTTTTTTCATCTTTTTCTCAGTCTCTCTCAAAATTCTCGATGCAGAAGTTCACTGTTTTGAGCAGAAGTTCACCACTTCAGTCTTTGACACAGACTTTTCTGTTGTTGTTGTTGTTATTCCTTCCAATAGCCATCATTCCAAAATATGCACATATGCATGCCACATATTTCATATGTTTTAGCATCTTCAGCTTATGATTTTTTTTTATTAGGCTGAAAGATGTCATGTTTGAAGTCTCCTCCTTGGCAAGCCCAAACCATCATCAGTTCTGCCCTTGTGTTCCACACTGGGGTTTTCCCTTCCCATGGTTACCAAATGAGGTCCAGTAAGCACTGTGTCCTGTCTTGATCTTCCTGCACTGGTCTCCATGATACAGCCTGGGTAGTCCAACAATGGCAGTCTATACTCTGAAGAAGTGGAAACCCCAGTAGTAGCTCAGTCCACAATTTGTATGTCTCAGCAGTCCCCATTCTCTCCAAGAATCCCCCAGCACTGAAGGTTTGGAGGATTCTTGGAGAGACAGAGTCTTCAGTCCATATTGGAAGGTTGAAAGCTGTGTCATCTGTCTTTGAAGGATGGCAAAAGCAGTGGCAGCCACAGGGTAGCTCCACTTGCCAGTAAGACAGGCTAAACAACTGTGCTCTTCTGACTTTTTACTAAGATCTCAAGTTTTATACCTTAAATACAATTTCTCAGGACTTACTATTTATTTATTTCTGGTTATACTTTCTTTTTGGATGTTTAAGGCCACACAGTTAGCCCAGATTAACCAAGGTTTTTGTTTTCTCAAGGTCAGTTGAGGATCTGGTCCTCAAGGGTCACTCAGGTATTTTTGGGAGGAGGGAGCCCCTGGCTCTTTTCACTTTTCAATCACCAGTTCCATCCACTTGAGGATAAAGTCAGGTCTTGCTAGGCCAGGCTTCCCTTTTTTTGAAAATTTTATTTATTTTTGTATGTGTTTGAATGTACTGTCTGCATGTAGGTTTGTGCACTTGTGTCATGCAATACCACGGAGGTCAGAAGAGGGTGTCGGATTCCCCTGGAACTGGAGTTAAAGACGGTTCTCAGCCGCTATGTGGGTGCTGGGGATCAAACCCAGGTCCTCTGCAAGAGCAGTCAGTGCTCTTAACTGCTGGGCCATCTCTCCAGCCCTAGGCTTCCCCTTTTGAAGCATGAGCAGACTTTTCTCTTTATGGACTGGACAGTGGCTGAAGGCCCATTAGTGGATCTCCAAGACCTCCCTGCACAGGAAGACTGGCGACTCACATTTGCAGGACATTTCAAGAGATGCTGCCATGCATAGTTCTCTGGGACTTAGTTGACCTCTGAGGGCAAGGAACAAAGTTCTTCCTTAAGACCCTCAGCCAAATTGGTATGGGCATTAAGTATGGTCATTGAGCATCCACAAAGGCTAAGTTACACCAGCTTGATATTTTTTAAATTTTTTTATTTATTTTTGTATGTGTATGAATGTACTGTCTGCATGTAGGTTTGTGCACCCGTGTCATGCAATGCCTCAGAGGTCAGAAGAAGGAGTTGGACTTCCCTGGAACTGGAGTTAAACAGTTCTCAGCCGCCATGTGGGTGCTGGGGATCGAACCTGGGTCCTCTGCAAGAGCAGTCGGTACTCTTAACTGCTAGGCCATCTCTTCAGCCTCCAGCCTGATACTTTTAACTACTCTATAATATTTTAGAAAATGCTTGGACAAAAGGTCAAGCAGCCTTGTATAAGAAATACTAAGAAGCACTCCCATAAAGTAACTACTGTGATTAGACATAATGTCATGACAAACTAGTTTTTTTCTGCATTCCTTTGATCTTATATTATTCTAAAGTATACATACATATCCTTCATCCATATACCAAAGCTTCCTAACTCTGAAAATAAATGGTAGCTTAGTTATAGAACCTGTTAAAGGATTCACAATATAAGAGCACAGTTGTTTTCAGATCATACTAACGTTGCTCAGTTTGCCTTACAACTACGTAATTGGTGCTAGCATCCACAGATGAGGAATACCATTCATCATTTGTTTTTTTCTGGGACTATGTTACTTCATTTAGCATGATATCTTCTAGCTCCATCCATTTACCTGCAAAGTTCATGATGTCATCTTTCTTACCGCTGCATAGAACTCCATTGTGTAGATGTACTACATTTTCTCTATCTACTCGTCAGTTGAGGGGCAATTGGGTTGGTCCCAGCTCTTTGCTATTGTGAACAGAGCTGCAATAAACATGGCTGTGCATGTATCTCTGGGTAAGATGAGTCTTGTGGGTATATACCCAGGAGTGGTATGACTGGGTCAGATGGCAAGATCATTTTGAGTCTTCTAAGGGTTCTCCACACTGCTTTCCATAGTGGCTATACGAGTTTACATTCCCACCAGCAGTGGATGAGTGTTCCCCTTTCCCCACAACCTCTCCAGCACTTAGTATCATTTGTTTTCTTGATCCTAGCCAGTCTTAATCAGAGTGAGATGATATCTTAAAGTGGTTTTAATTTGCGTTTCCTTAATTATTAGTGATGTTGAACACTTTTTAAAATGTTTCTCAGCCATCTCTAATTCCTCACTTGTGAAGTCTCTGTTCAGCTCTTTGCTCCATCTTTTGAGTGAGTCATTTGTTTTCTTTCTTCTTTGTTTTTTGAGTAGTTTATATATTCTGGAAATCAATGCTTTGTCAGATGTATCTGCAGTGAAGTTTTTCTCCCACTCTGTGGGTTTTCTCTTCACTTCCTTGATTGTTTCTTTTGATGTACAAAAGCTTTTGAGTTTAATGAAGTCCCATTTGTCAAGTGTTGATCTTATTTCTTGTGCAGCTGCTGTCTGATTTAGGAAGTCTTTTCTTATGCCTATGTCTTGTAGTCTGCTGCCAACTTTTTCTTCTATCACCTTCAGAGTTTTGGGCTTCATGTTGAGGTCTTTGATCCATCTGGAGTTGTACAGGGTGAGAAGTAGGGGTTTAATTTTATTCTTCTACAAGTGATGATCCAGTTTTGCCAACACCACTTGCTGAAGATGCTGTCTTTCCTCCATTGTGTCTTCTTGGCCCCCTTGTCAAATATGAGGTGGCTGAAATTGTATGTGCTCAAGTTTGGATCTTCAGTTTTGTTCCATTGGTCAACAGGTCTGTTTTTGTGCCAGTACCAAGCTGT